>OMNV01029006.1:53628-108622 GCA_900303265.1 Brotula barbata | reverse complement strand
AGCGTTTTCAGACTAAAATCACAGTTGTGTTTTTCTCGTATGCTCGGTTAGTTCTGTCTGCAGCCACGTCCACTTATCGCGTCTCAATAAAACATAAAATACATCGAGGATTTGACATCACCATCGAGCGTTTTCTGTCCAAATTTGCACAAGTGAGGACATTTATGCCAAAAAAATAGTTTCAGAGATTTAAAAAATAAAAGCGTCTCAGACTGTGTAGATAAAAACTTCTTATCATACTCTATGTGTGTGTCTCCTTTGTGTTCTACTGAAAATGCTTCAAATCAGGATTATTGGCTGTTATCATTCAATTATTGACAACTACCCAGAGACCCTAGGCTGGAGTCTGTCCAGGTGGACATTGGACGAGAGACAGCTAACCAAGACACACACACACACACAGATCACAGAGAGACGGACAACTCAATCACACTCCCATTTAAAGATCCAACCCAGAGACTCCAATTCAACGATGCCCAACTTTGGATGAAGGAAGGAGGAAGTCAACCCACACAGACACGAGGAATAAATCTAGCACCAATCGAGAGGCGTCAGGATTTTTTTTTTTAAATGACCAGTGTGTGTGCGCTAAACAGGAGATTTAAACCGCTGCATACATTTTTGGTCATGTGCTTTTCAACAACAAGCGGATTTGATGCTCACGTGGGCTGAGAGGACGAAGGCTGAAAATGTGTGTCTCTGTGTGTGTGTGTGTGTGTGTGTTTTCTGCTCTCCAAGACGTCAAAGGGGAGGCTTCTGAAACAGCCAGTCAGCATGCAGAGAGATGAACTCCAGTGCCTGAAGAGAAGCAAACATCTTGACATGTTTCTCCCCTACCGGCACACTAATACATTAAAGACTTTAGTTTATGATCTAAATCTGAAATGAGGCTCAGATTATACGTGAGGAATAAGGAATCTGAGTTAGTGGTGGTAAAACGTTCATTTTATGTTCCTCCATTGATCATAACCTGGATGAAGTTGTTGTTTTTACGTCAAAGTTAATAAAATGTAATGTAAAATGCAAATGTAAAAAACTGGTTGTTCCTCTGTGTTAGCATTAGTCTCACCTTTGGGTATTGACACTGATAAAGATCCACACTCATGTCGTTCTATATTGTCCTGTAAACAAACACACACTGTGTTCCCTATGTTAACTAAAATCAGATGAGCTCCTCGCATCATTAATCGGACACATTTTTTATGGGTTCATTAACACAGAAAGTGTATGTTTCTTATTTCTTTCCCAGTCAACAGTTATTGAAAATTCGTCATTATTCTTCAGTATTTACTTTACATAACATTACACAACCCCCACCAAGCTACAAACACCTTTTCTGGTTGTAGTTGTAGTTGTAACACATTCCTTCTTGCTCCACCTCCTCCACCCTCCACAACTATCTCCAGATGCTGCTTGACGATGGGGGCCGGTCCCCCATTCCAGCCAGTCCACAGGATGCAGCAGTGTACTGTGTTTAAGGAGTACAGCTAGTACTAAACCGGTACCTGGGAAGTACACGTGAGTATTCGATTTAACAAAGCAAGCAAGCAGGAACATTTCAGGTCTGAGAGGGAGGATGAAGTGAACGTTTGGCGTCCTTACAGCCGCCAGGTTTGGACGACCCCCTGACCTTTTTGATGTCTCATAAACGTCAACACTGACAGCATTCCTTCACAATCAGTTTGTCGGGGTTTGTTTTTTTGGTTCAGAATGCACAAAACAAGCTGACAGAGGAGCACAGGGTGCATAAAGCACTTTGACCCTTTGGGATTTGTGACCATCGCCGCGTGTGAAAGCTGTTAACTTTGACCTCATTACAAACACATGTTGGACAGAGAGACGGCTAACTACCTGGACTTTATCATCCATAAGGGCAAAGACACGGAGTAACATCAGCAACTAAATGACTCAAGTATTTATTTTATTTGGAACTATGAGTGATTATGAGATATTTGTACTTTTAGTCAAAGTGTAACTTTGAGGGACTTCAACCACCGGACAGAGCACCCACATGCTCCTGAAAGTCTCTCCCTCTCCAAACATTTGGCTGTCACTTTGAGGACGCTCTCTCTCCCTCTCTCTCCCTCCCTCTCCCTCTCTCTCTCTCTCTCTCTCTGCCACCTGTTGACAGCAGCAGGAATAAATCCCGGCAGCCTCTGAGCGGCTTTGCGGACTTATTAAACTCACCGATTATTTTCTCCTGGTAGCCCTTGGTGAAGTACTGCATGGCGGTGGCGGCTCTCCACGGGGTCTTCAGGAGCCCCGGTCTCTCCGGGTTCTCCCCGAGCCCCCTCAGGATGGTAGTGTAGGCTGAGGCCAGCGACGGCAGGCTCGTCTCGTTGTCCTCCGCGCTCCGGGTGCGCTCCTCCCTCCAGCTCTCCATCACCGCGCCCGCCGACCGCTGCGAGGCGGACTCGGGGTCCGGGGCGGCCGTGCGCCCCCCGCCGGGACGCACCTTCCCGTCTAAGTGTCCGTTCACCACGTCCCCGTGGTCCGGCTTGTCGTTCGTGTATGGAGTGTGTTTGGCGTGCTCCATCACTTCTTCTTCTCCTCTTCTTCTTCGCCGCTGTGACAGAGGTGCTGACTCAGGTTCTGGGTTCCTGGATCTTCTCCCCTGGGTTTCCTCTCTCAGTTTCAGCATCCGCAGACTTTATAAAGCCAGGATAATCCAGCGCGGATCCCTATTGGTTGTCCAGCGCAGGTGGGCGGGGTCAGTGTCCCCCACTCACACCTACTCAAAGGGGATGAAGCGCAGCCAGGCAGGGGCCCCTCGGAACACTCTTCATCTCAGACGGCCCACAGGACGAGCAAGACCAGAGGGGTGTAGGATGGATTATAGGGTGGAGATTAAAAAATAAAAATAAAACCTAAGCACTGGTACAAGAGTTGGTAAATGAGTACAACTCAAGGATTATTTAAAGGATAAATTTAATGGCCTCTTTCACTTTAGTATCCCTTTTATAAACACGTGTACTATGATGCAGAACCTTGGTATATTTGGGAATATTTGGGCTTTTCAACGGAATTTGAATTGAATAAAATAAAACTTTATGCAGATGCTCAGAGTTCGATGGGTTAAATCAACGATAAGACACCCTGAGATGTAAGACTCCTGTAAAGTAGTGTGCTTATGCTGAGTCACATGATCAAATCGATCCAAAATGCAATAAAAATGACAGTTTTCCGATTTGTCCCAACTTTCTGTTGGTGAGAAGAAAATAAGACGACAAGCCCGCAGAGTTTAGTCTCGTCGTCCGGAGTGCAGTGCTTGGAGCGGGGGAGCTTCCAGGGACAGCCTGACCAAAACCAAAAGTTTGAGTCAGATGTGACATAATAGGGGCTGAGTCAAGAATTTTTGTGTTAGACGTGTATGATTGATGTGTGTTCGTCAGTGAACTATCTGTCCATTTGTATATGGAGATAATCAGTTGAAGGGATGTCAGCATATGTGTAGAATAATATGTGTAGAGTTGTATTTTTCTGTTACACTTTCACTAAATAATGCCAATGGAATAAAATAGACAAAGCACTGAAACCCCGATGACCTCAGCTCCTCTCCACCATGAGAGCCTCTTCATCACCTCTTCATCAGGCCGGTAAGCTGGGTTTTCAATGCTTTACAGTCTGTACAGGTGCCACCTCTTCCTGGAACATGAGACATGCGATGGACCAAGACAGTCGTAGTTTGAACATGTGCCCTGTCTAGTAGTTCTGTCAAATATTTGCACCTTTTTGTCTTGTGGCTACTCTTAAGTAGCCCCGGTCTCCTGTGTGTTTATGTTCAGTGTTGTTTGCCGTTTGTTAGACATCATGGGTGCTGGAGAAACTCTATGAATGAGATGACAATAAAGCTCCACTTGACTTGATTTGACCTCACCACTATGTTGCAATATTAACAGGAGGGAATCAGTAAAAGCAGGAAATGACCCTTTAACCTGGGTGAAGACAGCGTTAAAGCCTAAAACGTCACAAACTGTCATCTTTACATGAACCACAAAAAGAAGAACCAAGACTAGTATTGAATTACCTTTATTCAAATGTTAAAATATGTTTTAGAAATGTAAAATATAGGGCAGATTTATGACAAGATTATTTAATTGGGACGAAATGAGTTTGATGTCCCACTGATCAATCATTAGATGGCTTCAAGTATGTTGATCATCTGACAAAGAGCACAACAAACCATTCATATGAATGAATGTGACAACTGTGAAACAACGAAGTGCATGAAACTGAACCAACGACACAGAATCTTTTTCAAAACATTCAGTTTTTGCTAAACGCAAACGCTGACAGCTTGGACGAGGGATCCAGAGATTTCTTCTTCCTGGCGCTGCTCTCATCTGCTTGCACCTGTCCATTTTTATTTTCTGCTTCTTCTCCTCCTCCTCCTCCTTCTTCTTCTTCAGCTCGCTTTCGCTTCTTAGCATCTGCTGCGTCACCACTGTGACCTTTTGCCCTTTCTGTCCAGCGCTGAATGAAGAGAGAAGAGAGCACCATCATGAGATGTACATGTTATTAAAAACACACGAGCACAAACACAAAGCGAGGTGATCTTCTGTCTCCATCTTCACGATGGTGCCTATGGCCACTACAGACTCCCATGGACACGCAGCCGTGCACTTTGAAATTGCATCCTGTCATGTATAATCACTATTGACAGGCAGCCTCTCTTTGGCCTGCTGGCTCTTTTCCTCCCCCGCTTTTTGTTTTTTTTTCCTCTCTGCTCAGACAAAAGGAAGCGTTTGCCTGGACGTAATGGAGCTGCGATGATTCATCGGGCCTGGGTGTGGACGGAGCGCCGTGACATGTCTTACTCTTCAACAGGCTTTTTTTGTATTAAGAATGACAAAATTAGGAACAACCTTATCCTCACATGTTGACTGAAAAGTTGAAGAATTACAAGTGTAAAATTCGAATAACTCGATTAGAGACAAAAAATGATTACATTTCAATTTTGAACGCTACTTAAAATATCTAAGTAATTAAGTAAAAATAATTCAGATTCTCTCTGGCTCATCACTGAAAACAGAATATTCTACTATTATTGCTGTTCGATATCTAAGAAATGTATTTAGGGATTTAAATGAAGATTTAAATGAAGCTCGATGGACATGAACCAGGGAAGAATCCATCATTTGTTGCTGCTTATAACCTTTGAACCTTAAGTCATGTAATCAAATTTCTTTTACTCCTTTGGTTTGGAGTTTTTTTCGTCTTCAAGTTGGGCTCAACCGTGTCTCGTTTTATTGATGGTAAAATAACACCAGCTGCACAAGAAATGGCATCAGTCCAAATCGCATTTTAAGATGGACAGAGAAGCTCCTGTTTTGTTGTCCTTTGGACTGACTGCCTCACACATTATCATAAGATCAATGCTTTGTGCCCTGGTAGCCAAAACACTGCAGAAAAGGTTCCCAAGCAACAGGCGTCCCTGTTCCTCCCCCCCCTCTGCTTCAAACCCACTTCCACCGCGCTGGGGTGGTGTGGAGTGCCATCCTTCTTCTCGCTGAGTGCCCGTGAGTGTGCAGGGTCACGACCAGGTCACAACACAAACATCGGGAAGATTCTGACAGAACGCCCTCGTTCACACCACATCTGACCTTAAAAATGCACGCCGCTCAATTTATTAACCGCATGCGTTTGATTGGAAAACAGCCGAAGATGTTGGCATCGTACAGGATTCAAGCATATTAAAACACTTTAAAGCTATGAAGTGTAAAAGATATGGTATCTTATTCAGAGTAACACATGTTTTTTGTGGTTGAAAAATGGATTTACTGGATCTTGATCGGCATGGTGTGCTCACCTGATGCCTATTTTTTGATCAACTGCACACATATTAGTCCACACTTTGGGATTTGCAAAATGTTCCTGACCAAAATGAAGACTTAAATGGGTGTTAAAGAGCAGCTGAGAGACCCGGAGCTTCAGACCCAAACAGCTGAGTACAGAGCTGATAATCATCAGCGTTCCCTAATAAAGAGCTTTCACTGGTCAGTCTTCCCTTACACACCAACATGGCATAGGGATTTTAACCTAAGAGCCCTCAGGAGCCCCTATAGACACAAATAAAACTCAAACATTCAGGACTATTATTAGACAAATGACTTGATAGAGATTTCTCCAATGTTTCTAGGACTAATATAGAGAAAACTACTGTTTGATTTTCACTCGCTTGGGCACTTGGACTCAAATGTCAATACCTTTATTCAGATGTAATTATAGTTGACTTATAATAGCTTTTAAACCTGAGTTCTGATATGAACTTCACTATTAATGCATCTACTCTATTTTTCGTTTGTAACTTGACACTTGCAGAAAATAGGAATTCTTCCTTGATGGTTCTGGACTTCAATAACCATGAGCCTTTGCTTTATGAATCCAACAGATGTATCAACCGTAACCTTTTGCCCTGAACCCTACACCCCCCACAGCGCCCCCTACCAGTCGCTCCTCTGCCGTCAGCGTCCTGAAGCGTCCCATGGCCTCCTTGATGATGTCGGTCTCCTGCAGGTCGGGATGGTCGGCCGTGATGCTCTTCCTGTTCTCCTCCAACCACAGCTGGAAGCCCGTCTTTGGCCTGACAGTGAACCACACAGGGTAGAAAGGTTTCAAAAAGACACGTACTTTATTCACATGTGACTAACGAACCGAGATTTAAATGGCTGATTGTTTTGTTTATAAAAATCTCAGCAAACTGACAACAAACGTTACTTCCCTCATTCATTAGTGAGCTTGTTGGATGCTCGATACGATTGCGACAGATATAAATAATTATCCCATACACCTGAAACTCAGCGCTTTGGTAAAATCAGACATCACATATACACCATTAGAGCAGGGAAAGTGTGATTCCTCCGTCACCTTGTATTTTCAGCGTTATCTGCCGGCGAGGCTGGAGGCGGGTCGTCAGCTTGTTTCAGCCTTTCCACAGGGGGCTGCGTGTTCTCTTGAGCCATCTTATTGGCCGCTTTAGAAGCAGTCATCTGTAGCAGTGTGGACTGAGTCTGGAGAGAAACAAGAGTCCAGGTTAGAGGACTTCAAAGTAACAAAAGGAACAGAAAAGACATCATTTTCTGTCAATTTTTTCTCCTTACATTTGCAAAGAGCTCTTCTGTTTTCCTTCGACTTCAGCTCATGTTGTACTTTTTCAGTGTAAGGCATTAATACGTGGACTCAAGACTACATGTAATTTATGTGTGTGTGTTGCACCTTTGTCTTGGGCTTTGGGGCCAGAGGTTTGAGGACAGGGCCTTTGTTCAGTTTGCCTGCAGAGCCACTATGAGGGGCCGATCTCCTACTGGTTGACATGTTATCCAGGATGTTTCTCTCTCTTGGCTGACCGGTAGTCGCTGGGGATTTTGCTGAGCCGAGCACCTGCACAAACCAAACCATTACCAACCGTCTCACCAAAGACGAAAATCTAGATACTTAAAACTGGTTTGGTCCTTACCTTGAAAGGATTGACACGGCCTTCCTTGTTAATTGCTAAAAAATGAGGAAACACCCATTTATTGAAAAGGCATTTACAGGAAATATTATGTCATGTTATGTTATGTTAACCACCAACATTTGAAATGCGGCCAAAGACAACACAAGTTGGTGTTGTCGATTTGATTGGTATCTCCATATGAATCTCCTCTGACTGTTATTGTTTCCTGTAAAGTCATACGTTGGTGTCTCGACTGACACGTATATTAATAATTACAGCCTGTCTCTCCCTAACCAATATGTTTGTGGCAAAATCACTGCATATGGCATCCCTTACTGGCATGCCTTCGTTTTTATGACATGAATTGGACTATTTTTTCCTTTAAAATCACGTAATAGGGAAAACATGACATACTGACTGACATTTTTACATGCTGCTCTATCGACCAGCAGTCTGATTGTTGGTTGATGGGTTTCACAGTCTGCTCACCTGGTTTGACAGCAGGCCTCTCAGGTGAGCCCCCTCCTTTGGCGAATACATTCAAACCTGCAACGGATGCCGAGCAAATTGTTATTTTGTGAATTTGATGCGACTACGTACTTCAAAGCGGAAAACTAAAGAAAGAACTAACATTTTCTGCTTTCTGCGGTGTCATCCGTCTCCATCTCCTGTGCTTCTTCACCTTCCTCCTGTTCTTGGCCACACTCCTCTTCTTCCTCCTGATGACGTCTGCTGCTGTAACTGCTTCCTGCGCGCTCAGTCCGACCATACCTGGATCAGGAATATTTTCATCAGTGTTCAAGTGACAAACCTAACAATTACATGTTTGCCTGAAAATTCAACTGTCAATCACAGACCCACATCCCATTACAGCGCACGGCCAAAAATACATAAAATAATCCAATCCAGTGATCCATCAAAAATTTATAGTATCACAATATACTGCTTGAGTACAATGAATTATTTTGGATAGATTTAATGGATGGACTTTAGTGCAAACAGCAGTAAATGTCTGTAACCACAGACAAAGCATCACTCACTCATCTATGGCTGCAGTATTTCACCAACAACAATCATACAATCCCTTCCAATTTGAGTTTACCCAGAGGTCCGCCTGACACTACAGTAGTCTGGTTCCTCTTCCTGCTCCTCTGGCTCTTCCTGTATCTGATTGGCCTTTTCCAGGGCGATCTCGCTGAGGCGCTGGGCGAGGACCATGCGTCTGGAATGCGAGGCGTATCGAATGGCTAGAGTCACCACGTTCTGAGTCATCAGCTCCGCCAGCTCCACGCAGCGAAACTCTCTCTCCAGCTTACAGGACAACTGCAGGAAAACATTCAGTCATGGTGGAGGACGGTCGGAGAACACAACAGCTAAACAAAAGGAGGCACCTGCAGCGAAATTAACACCTGGACACATGTTTCTGTCAGAGTGACAGCGGATTCACTGAGGCAGAATCACTCCGCTACAAGCATGCAAATATTCATTTTGGGAGGATGAAGTGATGTACTGAGCTTTTTACAGAAGAGAGGCTTTTGGATTTTAACACAGGAATTAGGACCCGGACAATCCCAGACCTTTGTCATGGGACAAATGATGTTCAAAAAAATGAGATGTCCATGTTGTCAAGTCTATTTTTATTTTTTTAGACTGTAATCAATAAATCTCTCAACTGCCACCACGGCAAATAAATGATTGGATGTGTGTGTGAATGTCGCCATCAAAGGTCGCCAGAGTTCTGTACTCACAGCAAACATCTTCATGAGGAGCTCCTGCTGCTCCTTCTGGCATTGGCTTTGTGCTTCTTCGTCAATCTCATAACCGCTCGAGGACAGGAAGCTGTAGTGGTTGTGGAAGAGTAGTGAACGCCAGAACTGCTCCTGGAGGAGAGGAGGATGAATGGAACATTGCACTTTAAAGGGAAATGACAGAGAGAGTTTGCAGCTGTCTGTGTGTCCACTTTCAATCTGAAAGATATGATGTTACAGAAGCTCAAGAAGACGCAGATCAGAGGTGCTATTGATCAAACGGACAGATGTGGTGCCAGGTGTTTACCTCCATCTGCCCCTTTTCTGTGGTCGTCTGACACAGAGGTAGCGTGAAGGGTAGGATGGCCACAGCAGGCCTGGGCAGGGTCGGGGGGTACCTGGCGCCTTTACATGGAATACACCTGACAGGAGCAAGACAGACAGACACACACACACACACACCGTTACAGCCTGAGCTGGGGGAAAAACGGCTAAAAAATGCCCAGTATGAATAACAACAATTATCTGACAAACAATGAGGTGAATTTTATGAAACTGCTCCTTATGTGCCACTTAATTTCCAATATACTAATTAATGTCACATTAATTCAACAGTGACTAGTTAGAACAATTCAAAAATGGTAGCAGATACTTAAAGAAACATGATCACAAGTGTTTGTGTTGCTGTGTACACTCATGTGTGTCATTTCAACAGCCAAAAACCACCAACAACAAATATTTATTAGGAGTCAACAAAACGGAGATCCACCTGAGCTGCTGTGGACGCTCGTGCACTCCAACCACCCAATAGTGATTGGATTTGCTCTTGCTGATCTCTCTGGTGTTACAAATTGGCGTCCATGTGTTTGCCAGCGATCGATTAAGCATCCGTACCACGCCCTCGGAATCCACATAGCAGGGGGAACCTGAAAGCAAAGTAAACCGTTGTTCATCCGTTTCAACGTGGGGGAAAAAAACCTTGACTTTGTTCTACATTGAAGGATTCTCAGACCAACCCTCAGCCGTGAATCCCATCCAGGACAGGTAAGATTTGCGAGAGAGGGGGAGGGACTCGCCACAGATGATTTGCCTCTTCCTTCGGCCAAACTGCAGCAGCTGAATGCCAAGTGCTTGATCCCCATCAAAACCTGTAGCTGATGATATGGAAGCAAGTATTAGTTTGCATAAAAAGACAAGAGCGTGCTCATAACATCCTCACTCTCACTGCACAGCGGTGTACAGCGAGAGTGTTTGGCTGGCTGAGTATTATGCTGAGCACAGTACATGAATGTTGCTGTAAATGCTAAGTGATGTGAAGCTGATGTTGACATTGTGAAGATTCAACTCAAAGCTAACTGTTGTGGCCATCGTTAGTGGTGCTGTTATATAAGACCGCATTGTGCCGAGACTTTTCGGCTCTGTTGTTGTTCATTTAAACTGGTTACTGCTGCAGAAACTATTTATTTATTTATTTTAAATATTACTGATAATAATAATGCATTTGTTTTATACTGAGCATCATACCAAAGGTCGCTTCACAGGATTGGCACAGTTTCAAATTAAACTTGAAGCCAGCGTAGGTACATAGTGGGGAGGGGATATGGTAGTAATAAATAATAAATATTTCAGTGGGAAGATTAACCTCGATGGTAGACTATGAGTAGCTGCTCTCCGTGTCCGGACATGCACACCACAGACCCTGGCAGGCTGAAGATCTCTTTCTGAATCCCTCCTATTGAGAAGAGACGAAGCATCAGGGCGCTCGTGGCGACAGCAGCCCAGCCCTGGCCCAGACACAGGGCCTTCACATCCTCGCCCTTCGGCAGGTCCACCATCCACTCCTTATTGGTGTCCCAGGACGAGAAGTGGAGACACTGCAGTTTACTTTAAGGTGAAGAGAGAGCAGCAGGTGAAATTCATTTCTAAATAATTCAATTATGTTTTTGAGAGACCAAAGACATGCCGGATCTGCCTTACATGACAGATACCGCTCGCCTCTCCCACCCTGGTATTAACACACAGGCAGGACAGAATGTGGGGTACCTGGCAAGCTCCTCTGTGCTGGGACAGGCAAGAAGCACGGCCTCCTGGGAAAGGTCAACCATGGTGTGACCCAGTGAGTTAGTGAGGTGCATGGCGTGATGCACGGCCGTGTCGTGAAACTCCACATCGATGGCGTTGTCTTGCTCGTCGTTGTAGCCTCGCACTATTCCCACCGAGTTCCACATCTGAAAAACATTTTGGTTTTATTGAGCATGTAAGAGAAAATGATGGGTTTCCCATTTAATGAAATGTAATGAATTTAATAAATGACATATAGTAAGGGCATCTGATATTGACACACACACACACACACACACACAAAGATTGAGTATATGATGTCAGTGTGTCCTACCATGAAGCGGTGTGTGAGGTGCACAGGGGTAGAGCCGGGCTGAAAGGCCTTCTGAGGAGGCGTCGGTAGGGGTCCCTCGTAGACGGGCTGCATAGGCACCAACGGGACAGATGGAGGCACTATGGCACTTCCTGCATCATCAGCATCATCATCCAGATATTTATCTTTGTCAATCTTGACTGAGCCTGTGTCTGAATGAAAACACACGTCAAAATGGATCATTATTATCCAGCCACTGGTGATTAATCCATTTCACACAGTTTATTGTGTCATAAGATAACGAAGATTTAGCTTGGGTTAAGTTGAAATATATAACACTGAAATATTCCCTGTCAAAGCCAGTTTAACTGAGAAAAGTGGAAAACTCATCAAAGTTGATAACAGCTGCTCAGTAACTTACCCAGTGAATTTTCATCATTCAGGAACGCTCCTCTGTTCCTCACCCGTCCTGTGGCAGGCATGAGGTAATCGTCGTCGTCATCGTCGTTGTCGTCCCCCGTGACAGGTTTTTTTGCTGGGGAGTTGGTGTCGCTCAGTCCTTCATCAATTAGTCTATCATCATCGTCATCAAACAGGTCGTCATAGTCCTTTGTGACCTTTTCTGCTGGTTTGCTCTCCTGATGAAAGTGGCATGAAAACATGAAACTGTAACTGGCTGGTATGTGCTGTGTCAGCAATCTGTGTTGGTGATGCTGTTTAGGACACCAAACTGTGATAACAGTCAGAAGTTCCTTGTAGCTTTTAAACACAGATTACCTCTATATAGAGTATACATATGTGTGTTATTTCAGCAGTACCTTGGTCTTGGTGCTGGTGTTGGATGTGGAGATACACAGTCCGTCCAACAGGCCCAGGCAGCCCTGAGTGTCGGTGTATGCCAGCTGGCTGCCTGATGGGTGCCAGGCCAAACCGCAAACTGTGTATCCTTTCTCGTGTTTATGCCTGCCGGAGACAACTTCAGCTTTACTGATGTAGAAAATTTGAATCCTCACTGTTACATTAGCAATGTTGCAGGCCTAGAGGTTTCCTATATTTTTGTCCCTTCTTCTGACTACTAAAGATGGTTGAGTCTGGCACTTTGGATAAGAGGGAGATCATCATCTCATGCGTATGAGTATCCTGGTAGTCCAGGGAGTCTCCAGTGGAAATAATAGCCGATTACCACAGACAGCATAGGCAGAAGAGCCTCTTTGTAGTCTTGATATGAAGTAATTTCAAACCTTAGCCCGGTTAAATTGATGTTACATTTCCCTCACAATATGGCTCATTTGGAAACATTTGAATGTGGCGATTGCACTCAGGTGTGGACTCCTGCCATCTGTCCTTAACCTGGGCACTAGATCTGGAGTTGGTCCCCAGGCGCTAGACTCTGGCTACCCACTGCTCCTTATAGTCAGGATGGGCTAAATATAGGATTAATGTCATTGTCTGAAAACACAAATGACAAATAAACCACTTGTATGATGGACTCAAGTCGACTGTGATTTCATGCTGAGAGAGATCATGTAGTTGGTGTCCATGTGTTGCTGATCAGTCATGTAGAGCGAAGCCTTCAAGACACTGAAATGCACGTTAACACTGTGACCACTGCGGATTAAAGGTCTTGGAAAAGTGTATATGAGGTGCCAAGTGTATAAATAAATCAATTACTGGTTGTATCATTACCAAACAGATTTCGCTCCCCAGATGCTGCACGTGACAACAAATTTCTAAAGAGATTGTGCTGTTACTTTAATTTTGACGCAAATGTCAGCATGTTTAACCAGCTTCAGGTTAAAGATTAACATTTGTTATTTTCTATTACAGCTTGTCCCCTTTCATCGGAAATTGCGAGTATCGCTGTTTGTCTTTTTGTCCGCTGCACACAAGTCAACATTTGTGTATCGTTTACAGAACGTACCTTTCTACGCACAGCTTGCTGTTCACATCCCATACTGTCAGCAACCCCATCACAGTGCCAGCTGCCAGGAAATTCCCACACGGCGACCAGGCCAATACGTTTATGGGCTGGAGAAGCGAAAAAAAACACCCAATGCGATGTTTAATAAGATTCAAATGTAAATTGAAGAAGCATGTGAGCGTTGACTTGCACCTCACCTGTGTCAGCAGATCATCAGACAGAGTGCTTGTGAGATCCCAGGAATCTCTCATGTATAGATGAACCTTGGTATCCACAGGAACTGCTAAAAACTGAGAATACGTACAAAAAAATGTATGTTTGATCATTATCAACAATAGATTTTTGATGTAGATTAAACACTCATGTGGTTTGCATAGTGGAAGAAAAAGTGATGGACAAATATAGATGTACCAACTACATTTAAAGGCTTTATTAAAAAGGACTTTACAGGTATAGATGTACTACAGTTATTATGTGGTCAACACAAGCACATTTATCTGTTTTTTTTATATTGACTCAACATAATGCACTCAACAAGAGCTGAGCTTCATAGAACTCCATGTATCACAACATGGAAAAAAAGTGGTGTGCGCTCACCTTAGCCATCCTCGGTTGCCAGGCTAGTCGACACAGAGACTTTGCGTTGCTGATGTCATTGGATTTCTGCAGCACAGGCCAGCTGATCGCCTGAGTCTGACCAGACACAAACAGATCAGTCTGATAAACAGCCCACGAGAAAGCAACAAACATCGGAAAAACTGTCTAAACTGACATACCTGCTCCTCAATGTTCCACACCACCACAGAGCCGTCACAGCTGGCCGAGGCCTGATGGAAGAGAGTTTAACGTTGCTTGACATAAATGATGTATATATTTATTGATGGACATGCTCTGTACGATGACACGTGTTGATGGGTTTGTGTGTAAATGATTGCATGAAGTGGTAATTCTGTAAAATGTGGAGACAAATATCTGAATAAACATAAACCAACCAGGAAGTCATCTTTGGGATCGAAGGTGATACTGAGGACAGGGGCATCATGTCCTCGGAGTGTTTTCTGTTGGCTGCTGTCTGATACCTCAACCACCTTAACCAGGAAATCACTGAGTACGGAAAAATGAAAACAAATCTATGCAGACTGGATGTTGCGTGTACAAGTGAGAACACTGACATCAACAGAAAGGAGGGAAAGCAGGTAAATTGACATGTCAATGAACAGAAAGAGCAGCATCAATGACATTTCCTTCTGTATTTGCTGAATGCCAAAAGCTTCAGATGCCTGAAATTTCACAATCAATAGCACAACGGAAATTACCATTTGAAAAAAAGCAGCATCAATAAGGTGTCGTGTTCTGCGCTATTATTGCTGTGATAAACCTGTTTATGGCAAATCAATTCCAGGACCAAACAGATATTTAAGTCAAGTCATGAACCAATTCAAAGTCTGTGCGGTGGAAGAAAATCACTCAGGCACACCACTGCGTGAAGCTCATGTGGCACTGGAGCCACAATGCTGGATTAGATTACAGTCGCAGTTTATTCAGAGGATACAAGCAGGTGAATGCAGAAACATCATGCGCCACACGAAAGACTCTTAACACACCTACGCCCCCTGTCTTCTCAGAGATGACAGGCAGGCCAAGACAGACTATTTTTAGACCACATTTCCCCACAACAAGCCTGTTGGGGGAAGTGTTTGTTCTGAGGCCCTGAATCACTAGCTGATAGGATAGAATGATAGGATTTGAGCAGTGAATCCTGAAGTCATGGGCACCGTCCATAGTACAGTCACAGTTATGATGGTTCATAATGAGAGATTTTCCTTGTGCAGTCTGAATACCTGGAGCCAGCAGCAATTCTGGATCCACTTCTGTTGAAGGTGACATGAGTGGCGTTGGTCGTGAATCGTGTCAGGATGCCATCTGGATCTCCATCAGGAAAGGTGTGGATCTGGACGGTGTTGTTGGAGCCCGCCGTCACTAGTTTGTTGTTCTGTAGAGCAAAGGACATGTTAATCTACCACTGACTGAGATGAAATTAGATGAATCCATCCAAATAAGAATTCCTAATTGAGAGTTTATGGTATCAGCACATTACAAAAGTCCACAGTAGACAGTCCAAGATGTGCCAAAGCCTGCGGACGACCTACCTTCAGTGCCAGAGCATAGGCCTTTTCCCCAACATTGACAGACTTCGGATCATCATCATCCAGACCCTCCCATATTCTAACATCTCCGTCATTCCCACAGGTTACAATGTACCTGAGGGAAAATGTGATTATGTCTGATCAATTGTGTGCAGCAGTAGAAAAACGATTCAAACCAATGTAAGAAAACTGAATGTATCACAGCCTCTCTTTACCAAGTATGGATTTTAATCAACTTATTATTCTGTGGCTTTAAAAATGGTAGCAGTTTCATTTTGGTGTTCTATGAGTTCAACCTTAATGGTCCAGTTGAGAGACATTTTCTTTAAGTGCTGTCTGAACATTTTACAATGTCTATGCATTTATTTATTCATTTCCTTTTTATTCAGGGTGACACGGGGCCTGGAACCTTTGATTGGTGGACAGTGGTTGGATTATTCATTCCATAAACTAAACTCTGTCAATGCTCCTTGTTTCTGTTGTTGTATAATCACATCTCATACGTACTTCCCCGTGTCATCGAAGCAGACGTCCGTGTGTCCCTCCGAGTGTCCGTACCGCATCGGTTTCCTCTCAGTGGGCATTTTGATAAACTGACGATAAAATACACAAATTATTCTTAAATCAGTCTAAAACCACCTCAGACACGTTACACAGTCACGTCATGAGATGAACTTTATTATTCCAACACTTGGAAAATTGTTCAGTTCTCCTCTGGGATGTCTCTACCCTGTCAGTCAATGGTGCAGCTAATGCTAACAGGGCACACAATGTCCCGATGAGCAATTACATCACACAATATGCTCCACAAGAGTGGGGACCTGTGTGTACATGGTGGTTTCTCCTCTGTCGTTGGGCAACTACAAAGATCTGACTTGAGAAGAGTGTGTTTAGAAAACTTACCGGCTCTCCGGCTCACTTCTTGGTGTACCTTTTTCTCCCCTGAATCTCCCGCGCTGCGTTGAAAACAAAGAGGCGGAGCGTCAGAACTCCCGCCATGTACGTCATGACGCAACCACCAAGCCCCACTCACATTTGAGTACAGTTTTCCGGGATTTTTAACCCATCCTCATGTCATTTGCACGGCATGAAAATTGCGTCGTTATTTTGCAATTTCCAAAATATATCAGAACGCAACAATGTTAACTAAAATTAGAAAATCGATAGATTTTTATATCAAACAAAATTAATCTTATTTTCCTTTTTTCTTTCCACTTTTCGCTAAGAAACGGGTACTTTGTACTTACAATGAGAAGTTTTGGTCAAGCAGCATTGATGTGACATGAACCTTACTGAAGCGTTATGGCTGCTGAGAATCACTTTCATGTCTCGAAGCTTTAAGTGAACTCTGGCGACATCTAGTGATCAAAGATGTAAGTGACAGGAAACTATTCCTCCGAGGTTACGTGACGTTTTACGAGTTGATGGAGCGACCCCATTAGAAATTGTAGAGCATGGGATTAAATCTCATATTACACAAACGATACAAAACCAAGACGCATACAAATGTTATAAATAGCCAAAACCGCGAAGAAGTCATTACAAATGTAGTTTACAATCTACACCATCTACAATGTGCAACAATTTGTATCACCACCAGAACACGGGGGGGGGAGTTGCTTACATGTTTGGTCTGCGATCACCAGCTAACAAGCGAATAACATCATCATATAAGACAAAAGAAATATACAGAATAAATGGACAGAAGGATTGGTTTGTTGTTTTTGTTGTTTTACAAATGCCTTGGAGGCTCATAGAAGAATCACAGGTGAGGGTGAGAGTTCAAAGTGTATAATATAGAAACAATTTTTCACCCATTCATGCTACTCATGTAATGTTTTACTTCATACAAGCAGGTATTGACTGTTTCAGAGGCTGGCAGAGACAAACTGATGCTCTGCTCATCTCAGGGGAGAATTTGATTAGTGAAACAGGATGTACACTGCTGGCAGACAGCTGAGTGTCTAAATATGACATCACTGAAATTTGATAGTACAATAATTAGTGAGAATCACTGTGTGTGTGTATGTGCGTCAGAGACAAAGAGAGATTGTATATATTTATTGGTTTCACTCCATATATGGATATTTGCAATAGGTCTGGGCTAACTCATTTATCACTATATCAGAAAAGAAAACATTATCTACTCATAACGCAATTGCTGCACAAAGGCAGACTTTGATGATGACTTAGTTTTAAACAATGAAAAAATAAAATCAGGAATAATCCAAATTCAACCTGGGAAAAAAAAGATAAGATCTGAATAAGCTCTGAAAAGAATTCAATTTCCAGGAATAACCATTACAAATCAAGAAAAATAAAAGTTGTTTATAATGATGGAATGCGCATAATAATCCTGACAGTCCATTACAATGAATAGTTGGGATTCATTTCTGTCTTGCATATGTCCCTTACCCTTGTCATGTCCTTCCGCTCTTCCAGGGTGAATCCAAGGCGTTCCCATGCCAGGTGTGATATGAAACCTGTCTGGCACATTTAAGGACTATCTTCTGGTCTTGTGGCAGACTAAGCTACAGCTTCAAGCACCAGTCTGCCCTCCACCGGTATAGTATGTATGTATGTATGTATGTATGTATGTATGTATGTATGTATGTATGTATGTATGTATGTATGTATGTATGTATGTATGTATGTACGTGTTTTAAAGTCCTGAATAAATAAGATATAGTCATTAACTATATATATATGTACATATAACTATGTATAATTAAGTTTAAATAGAATTCACTTAAACCAGCTCATTCAAAATCAGTATACGTTTTTTATTTTTACATTTCCTTCCCTACAATACAATGTAGTACAAAATTCAGGCTTGACAGATTTTCACTTTCATAAAATTTGTGTCTTTTCTAATGAGTGCAACTTTTCTTAGACTGACTAATCAAAATCAAATAGATTTCTGTTTTCCTCTTTCCAGCCCAGTTAGTTTGCTATTAGTCTTTCTCGTGTCCTTATCTGTCCATTTGCAGAGCTGGAACATCAGTATTTAGAAATGTCTTTTTCACAGAGCAGGGTGGTGTCTAGAAAGAGGACTTTACACATCATTAACCTGTCTGGCAGCACAGCAGAGGCTTCTGCTGTCGAGTTACATTACACAGGCCAGAGAGTCAGTCATACAACACAAGCAGTGTGAATATCATATACGCTCCCCAGAGAGAACCTCTGTGGGAAGAGTCTCATAATGTACTCCACTCCACCGTGTAAACAATACTTTTGCAAGATACAGAGGCACAAATATCATTTTACACAAGCGCATTGCTTTCAGCTAAAATCAGATTGTTGAAAAAGCAGACTATTGTTGCTGTAGCTGTGATTCTACTGCCATCTTGTGGTCAAAGGGAAAAACACAGCCGCTATGATTGACCCCAGGTAAAGCAGATGTAAAGGGAAGTTTTTTGTTGTTTTTCTTAAATCTCTTGTCACCAATATTTTTGGTGCTCTTAAATATATTTTGTAAATATATTATCCAGTAGATGCACACTGAAAAAAAAACACCCAAAAATCAGCGCCATGAGGTTATTTCAGACTATTTCCAATACAAATTACAGTCCAGTTTCAACAACTTTCAATTTCTTTCAGCATATGAGGAGACATCTCATCCAAAATAGCATATCAATGGAAATAATAACCAAGCTGTTAGTAATGTATTTTAAATGCGTTCTATTGTAGACCCCATGAAAATTGGTGCTCAGGATCCTTATAATAAACAAACAGCAATGGATGCTGGCCGAATACTCGGGTAACGTGCCTCATCGTTGTGTCCAGGCAGTTGAATTCCCATATGGAACATAGTGACGTCAATGTGTTATCAAAAACAAAGATTCCAGGGCACAGATTTATCTTTTTCTAAAAGCAGTGAGAGATCTCTTTGCCCTCTGTCCTTGAGGATCTTGAAAGAATTCATCACCGTCCATCAGAGAAATGTTCCAAATCTTGACTTGGTTTGACCGTAAATTCCCAAAAAGTTAGCGTATCATTAGGTGAGGTTTGAGATTTCAAGGGAAAATATTGCAAAGTCTTTCTTGAAATACAAAGTCAAGTATTTTCTTCAGTCCCTTTTAGACTTTTTCTGTCTATCAAAGGCAGATTGATCATCATTGTCCCTTTAAGTGGATTTTCAGACCTTAAAGCAAAGTATATCTGGGAGCATCTTTTCCTGATTAACAGGTGCCTTGGCCTATAGCAGTCAGTCGGACATCTGCTCCCTCCACACCCGTTTTACCAGATTTGATTTTGACTGGCTGCATCTATTCACTATAGAAATCCAAATCCAGGCTTACAGGTGTCCATGCAGACATCCGTGGGATTCAGAGACACCATGTCCATGTTTTCTTACGGTCTATGTAAACTCAGACCCACAGAGATGGACAGTGCTCATTTGTAGGCTCTTGTTCCGTCTCTTGCTGCATAAGATCAATACACTTCTTAAAATAAGCAGATTGTTTGCTCTCCGGCTCTGCACTTTGGAGACCTCAAGGATTCCCAACAGCACAGCTACTTGGATTTCATTGGCAATAATTTTGTATTCTTGTTAAAAGAATCTGCCCATGTCGTGTCTCCTATCTTGGTCAGCTTATGTATCCAAAGAATGACGCCTGCTTTGTGCTGTTACAGAGCACAGGCCCCTTCACACCTAATGTGGTATTGCTGGAGGTAGTCCCTGAGCTGGGGGGGCAGGGGCAGGCTCTCAATGCCCTGGTAGGTGGTGCAACTACATATCACAGCCCTGCTCAGATGCTGGAGGGAGAAAGGGAAGGTCCTGGGTAGAGGCCGGGACAGGAGTGGTTCAAAGAAGAGGCAGGTGGCCGGGTCACTGTAGTGCCTCAGCAACCCCGTCACGCTGGGGTCTCGGTACATGCACGGATCACGTACGTCAAAGCTGAAACGCTTGCCGTTCTGCTCGATACGGGCATGGAGTGAACGGCTGTATCGACGAAAGCTGACAGAGAAAAGGAACTCGTCCTGAGCAGAGTCCCGGAGCAGGAAGGTCCCCTCAGGTTGGCCCTCCAAGAGCTCTTCTGCCTCAAAGCGGTTCAGCACTCCCCAATAACAGGAACTGTTGTTGATCTGGAGCAGATCCGGGACCAAGATATAGTCCGTGTGGCCACAGCTTCCATCTGCATCTCTGTGGGGACAGGAAGGGTCCCAGTCCTCTAAACTGGAACTTCCAGCCCCAGGGGAGCAGCTGATGTCCTCCCATGAGAGCGGAGTAGGTGGTGGAGAGGATGAAGAGGATGACATATTGGGTTTGAGAGGAGCCTCCAGGCCCTTGATGGCACTTGGGTGAGTGGCATGGTTCTTAATAAGGTGCCAGCAGCGGGCCAGTTCAGACTTGGGTGAGAAGGGACATTTGTCCTGCATGAGTTCGGAGACGTGGATCTTGCGTTTGGACCAGAAGAGCACTGAGAAGGGCCGCGAGGAGCCCGGTGGGTGGTGGTGATGATGGTGGTGGTGGTGGTGATGGTGGGAGCGCAGAGGGAGACACTGACCCACGGCGTCTTGGAACTTCTGTCGCAGGGAGCGCCGAGACAAGGCCTTCCGACACACTGCATCCATGTCCGCAGACGTCAGTGTGTCCCCCAGAGTGCTACAGCTGCACTTTCTCTCCCTGCGTCGCCTTGGACAGGACGTGGACCGGACGCCCAGTTCCTCTGTCCCCTCCATCTCCGACTCTCCGGGGCTTGAACCGTTTCGAGAGCTCCTGGAGCGTTTCTTTCCCCGCCAAACATAGCTGTCGGCGCTCCAGCTGCGTAGTCCTGATTTGGGGCGAGTGTCTGAGCCCCCTTGTTTCTTTTCTGACATGTTTCCTCCTCTTCTTTGTCTGTCTGTCTGTGAGTCACAGGACCAAGTCTCTTTTACATGTTTATTCAATAATACGAAGACAAGAAGTACACAGTGTGAAAATATATAATCCGGCTTATCAAGGAGTTAAATCTTTGTATGCACGAGGCAGGAAACCAGGCACAGAGATTTGGGTTATAAACATAAAGCAATAATGATACAATTATCTAGAGGAAATCTTTAGACCTGCACTACCACTCTGCTTCCCTGGTGGTTCTACTTTACGGTGCTATAAAGAACCATTTCATAATTAACCATAAAAAAGGAACAATCTTAGGAGCCATTCTCAAATTCTAGGTCTTGCGTTATCATGGCTGCATGTTTTTACACATTAGAAGCTTCTTTTATTTAGTTTCTACCCCAATGAAACAGCTGTTCAAGAACTTTATTCTTTGTCTAACACTATTATCTTATAATTAGTTTCCACACTATCCGGCTTTAAGACTGACCGCTCTGCTGCTTTCATTGATCATCTCCTGGGCGAGAAATCAAATTAAGCCTGCAGAGATCACAAACAGCCTGCTTAAGAACATCAGTTTCTGTAAAACCAGAGAAATTCAATCAGCAAGAGTTTGATTTTGAGCAGCATAATCTGAATTAATCTCTCCGAATAGGATTCGAATCACTCCTATTACTTTTTGAAGATGAATGCAAGCGTGTATCTTACCTTTCAGACAGTCTCAGCAGGACCACTCCAAGTCGTTCACTGAATGACCATCCTGTAGCCTTTCCAGCTCCGGCAGACTGCAGACGTTCCGCTTCCTATATAATTATGATGCCAAATCCCAGAGGGAGCAGCGGTTTCCTCCCAGCCATGGCCTGTCTGAATGAATGAATGAGAGGAGGTGGAGCGAGGTCGAGCTCGGGGGTGGGGAGTGGGGGGTGTGTCTCTGGTCTCCTCACTCACAACGCCTTTACATCCCCACTGTTGAAATCCATCTTCAAAAGAGATAGAGGATCCAGAGAATGAATGGTTTGAAGAATGATGATGATGATGCATCTATCTATCTATCTATCTATCTATCTATCTATCTATCTATCTATCTATCTATCTATCTATCTATCTATCTATCTATCTATCTATCTATCTATCTATCACTCCTTCTGTCTGGTGATGCTCCTTGTTGGGGCTTGGATGCCACAAGTGTGTCGTAGTGTAACAGGATATCACCACCACATCAGTATGCTGTCTGTGCTGGGATTGGATCTCTGGCTAACATTGGTTCTCTGTGTCAGTGCATTTCAGCGACCAGTAGCATCTTTGGATTGATGGTGCTGAGCTTTTGGTAACTTCTCTGTATTTGCGGCGGTTTGGTTCTTGCTTGAACTGTTGGGAAAAAACCCAGAGTGGAATTTTGAGCTGCATTTTCTTTTCTTTTTTGAGTACTGAACTGGACTAAACTACTTTGAGAGTTGGGTTGCAGGGAAATAATGTAATGGACATTTTTCTAATATTTTGATCACATTTAATCTCTCTGTCTTTCTCACACATGTGCACACAATTTTGCTTTTGGGAATTTTGCTGTCTTGTATTTTGCTGTTTATTCACTTATTCATTTTGCACATTATATCGTGTAAAATCACATTATATACAGCCCTGTTACTCTGAAAAGTTCGTATTTGAAGCACCCAACCTGCTGTTATTGCTCCGATTATCTAGCTGCCTGTCTGGACCTCATTCACTTTTCAGCCCTGTAGAGGAAACAACTGACCACTTTTAAAAGCTTCACTTATTGATTTAAAAACCGTTGAGTTTTCCAATTAAAACTTCCAGTGAGATCTGAAAGGACCCTGTCCAGGTGATGTCATGCGTGCAGAGCCTGGATGACGTTTGGGAGGATCTATAATTCATGACACAAATAGTCTTCATCTATCAGATAAATTATTTGACACCCCCTCCCACTTTGTGTTGTGTTCATGTGTTCACGCAGCTAAAATATAAAAGACAGTCGTCAATAAATGTCTGAGATCTCAGATAATGTAGTCACATTCAACTTCCTCTTCACTGAATATTTAATGTTCTTCACATTATCATGCAGCCCAGTAGGACGATAAGACATGCAACCAGATCAATTAATCTGACTCTAAAAAATACACAATCAATAAGCTGTGCAAACTTTGGCAGTGGAGGTTCAACAGCTCAAACCAACTATAATCAAGTCAGATCAGTTAACAAATGGAAAAGAGAGCCTCGCTTCTTTTGATGTTTGCCCCAAAGTGATCTGTGCGATCAGACGGAAACCCAACGCACCCCAACCACATCCAACACGTTTGCATTGAACGGGAGATTGAGAGCTATTGATTGACAGTGATTGAAACCTTCCTTGTCTGCCATCATCAGTGTCTGACCACACTGAATTGTGCTTGGCTAAATGGAGGCAAAACCTGCAGCCACGTACCAAAATCTAGCAGAAACGAACAACCAGCACCACATTAAGGTCTATAGTTTCGATCCTTAATTTAGTCCATTTGTCAGCATCCGCCTACCATCAAACGGCTCTTTACCTTGCCTTGCCTGACTCTTTACATCACTCATCACTCCTCACCTTTTTGGATACAATGTATCCCCTTACACTCGCTGTCCCAGGATCCACTATCTATTTATTTTTTTACTCTTTTGACATTTTTTTCACTGGATTCTGACATCACATGACCATCTTGTTGGCTTTTTAAGATCTTCCATCTGTTAAATGATTATGGAGTAGTGGTGTCTTTGCTGAATTGTTCTCTACCATCAACTATTGTTAAATCTTTCTTTTATCGTCTTCCTAGAGAGCTGGGATGGGATGAGATCCTTTCCTGTGTGACCTTTGAGACATTCTATGCTATATTGACATGTCTCGTACGGATGCACCTTCTGTTTCTGGTAGCGTGTGAGAGATTTGTGCCTCCGGCAGATGCTGAAATCCAGCCGTCCCATTAACCTGCTTCCTTCAGGACCCGACTAGGGGCTCGTATCAGTCCACATTATAGAGGCATTGATCCCATGAGCAGCACAGCATGCAAGAGCATCCATGAATAATTAATGCAGCTCGAATGAATGCCTGCAAATTCAGCTCTGCTTATGTTTTTATTGTTTTACATTGACCTTTATGCAGCGATGTACAGAAATGTCTTACAGGTGTGTTTTCACTTTCAACTTTACAACTGAAACTAGTCCAAACTATCTACAAAAGTGCTCTCTTTAGTATTCTGACTTGACGCTTCTACTTCACATTATTTAAGGGAGAAATATTCTACATGCTGTATGTTATATATTCTGCATATAGATTAAAATACAACCCATAATATTAGCACTATTCGGTAGATACAGAAAATCCTGGATAAGTAGATAGTACGGCACAAATAATTGAAGAATCTAAAAGGGCCCATTTCTTATGTGCATTTGAAATAATACTTCCCCTACACTACTACTTGTTTCCTACTCAAAGTAACTTGGAGGAGGAGAAGGAGGAGGAGGAGGAGAGGAGATAAGGGAAAAGCAGCAGGAAGTGTTTGTGGATATCATCATCAAAATCTGAGTAGAGATGAATTTGTCCAGTCACAAACTAACACAACCAAGTTTACATACACCAGCCAGTCCCTGAAGTTTGAAAAATAAAACTTTACAAAATTTTCTCAGATTTCTTTAACCAAGGTTAACAAATATGAAACAATTAGAGGGAAAGTTTGTGTTCTACAGCTTTTTTGTTTTCTTTTAAAAATGTTCTTAATGGATAAGTGGGAAATTTCTGGATAACTGATAAATAATGAATACATGACAAATACCAAATAAGAGCTGGATAATTTTCTTGCTAACTCTCTTCTCTCTCCTTTTCTTTGTGTGTTTGTGAGTGTGTGTGTGTGTTATCGTGTGATTTACAGAGATGGTAAATTGAATCAGTTGGGAGTCTCTGGCTCCACTGCTCTCAGTTGTTTCCATTGATCTGTGTCAACAGGCTCTCATTACATTAAAGAGATTCCAATGTTTTTTCCATGCAGCAACCAAAGCCATTAATCGCTGTGTATTACAACGGCAGATGCAAGGCTTAAAATTTCCCTCACCAAACAGATAGTTAGAGTGTTTAGATGCTTCAAAATTGTGTCTTGGCAAAGAACTGCATAAAGCTGCAACACGTGCAAAATAAATAAAAGTGGTAACTCGTAAATAAAACAAATTCAGAGATTAGAAAATCGAACCCTCAAGACTTTGGCTGTAGTTTAAAAGGAGCATTGCTTTGTACATTTTTAACTATTTCAGTTGCAATCTGCAGGTGCTGCTGTATGTGTTATGTTGTTCTTTCCCAACATAAGATGCAACTTGAGTCACTGCAAATGGTGCCTGAGGGATTTTAGTTTCTGAAGTCGAAATGTCATCCACAGATGATAGGACATAATCATCTGATGTCAAACAGGTTCCTGCCAAAGTCCTTTTCAAGTTCAGGAAGAGAGCAAAATATTAGGGGCCAAATCAGGGAGTAGTTTTGGTGTATAGTTACCGACAAACGTGTACATGCATAATCCCTGCATCTTGGCCTAAAGTTTGTCCATTTTGTACTTACAGAGCATCAAGTCCCTCTGGAACAGATAAACTGGAAGCATGAGGCCCAAATAAACAGCTCCAGAATATCATTACTTTTATGAGAGCTGCCCACACCATCATGATTATGGGGCAGGCTCAGTATTTATCAATCACCATTCAACCAATTACCACTGATTAAAACACAACCAAAAAACGTTCTCTACAGTATCTTTGTGTGATAATGTACATTATAAAGCGGGGACTGTTGGCTAATCCCTTATGTTGGTGTGTTCAAATGTTTGCTGCAAAATCTGAAATCCTAAAATTTGACAACAAACATCACCCCAATGTAAAAGCTATTTCAATAAATAAGATTTCAGAACTTTGAGTTTGTTTCCACGTGTTTCTCCTCCTATCCAGGCATTATTTAAGATTGTCAGTGAGCAGAACTGTGGACTAAATATGAATGACACCTTCCTCCCCCTTCCTGTAGACCCCCGATAGGCTATACAACAGAAGTATTGGGGATGAGACTAATCTCTGGGGAGTGATTGAATGAGGAAGTGACAATTGTTCTGTCACTCTTCAGCTGCGATGATGACACACAAGGTGTCAAAGCTTTCCTTGGGCAAGAGTAGGACAACACACGCACCCACAGGAACAGTGCACGGCTTTGTGTTTGGTTGCCATTAAGATGTAGACAGCCTTGGATATAATCTGCTGTGGAAACGTGAGCTGCTGTATCAGCTTTCCTCAGGGGAGATTTATTTCTGCCTGCAGCCGCCACGCTTCCCGCAAGCAAGGTGCATCCAACCCCCACCTCCCCTGACTGCACGTGTTCCGTGTCACATTAAAGACAATGTAACCCAAGACAGGCAGGTCACTGAGCTGACTCAGAGTGTGGCTTAGCACACACATACACTCACACTGGTATGGATATACTTACACCACTGCCTCTCCTATACATGCATGTATATTCTAGATGGACACAAGGTCTTAGTTTCACATTTCCCCTTTGTGCTCCAGTGTTCAAAAGGATATCACATTTTTGATGATACTGGTTATTGAGTAGACTTGGAAAAACTGGAATTCACAAACTAAAGCACTCTCAGCGTAGTTGGGAAAATAATTTGTTGAAATTTGTTTTTACTGAAATCGGTCAAATTTCTCTGTTTATAGTTCAGTTAATGTTCAATTAATCCTCATTCAAAACAATAATTGAAAACATCAGAGGACACATTCAGGTTGTGATACACACCGAGGCTCCCAACCCACAAAATTAGTAAAAGTCATGATCTAATAATTATCTTTAATGTTCGATTTTATTCAAAATTACCATAACTTGAAAAATGGTCTGTTAGTATTTTTGCATGTGTCATCTCAGGTTTTTGCCCCAATAACTGCAGTTGGTGTATTTCAGTGGTACAATAATGTGATACTATATTGATCCTTGTAGGAAATTGTTTTGACTTCCTCACCCTTTCCCAGGAAAGTCAGGGGTCAGGGTCAACTGCGGAACATCATGCAGCTGGTGTTATTGACTGAACTACCTGGATTGCACCTTTTGCACTTATACGCTGCTAAATGCACCAAACAAAAATGTGCAACAGAGTCATAGTTCTGTACTTCATTAATAGATTCAATTGATAATTTCAACACTGATAGGTATATCTAGGAATAATTTGACACTTTAAGGGAAACAGATTCACGTACATAATGTCTTAAGTTTGTAGACAGACCACCAGACAAAGATTGCTCAAAAGCCTTTCTGTCTGCCAGTAGCATGTCTGTTGGCTCACATCCTGCCTGGCTCCTGACCTCTAATGCATGGAGAGTGTGTGAGTGGGTGAATGGGTGGGCCAGTGAGAGGGGCGGGGGGGCAATTTGAAAAAGCTTGTATGTCTCTTGCTGGTCATGTAAACATTTGCAAAGCCCTCCAAAAATCAATATGAGAGTGGAGAAATTCCAGTAACCATGTGTGCACGTGCAGCTAATCTTACAGCGGAAACACTAGCCCTGGTGACATGAACAGACAGAGCCATTAAACATGTACGCAAAGTCTGATCACGGGGTCGGGCCCAACTTTAGTTCAACAAAATCAAAGTACCAAAGTCGCAAAAGAGTCTCAAAAAGAGTAACTGAAACAGAATTCAACCAACACCCTAAAAGTATTTGAAAGTCTTCCAGTGGAATCTGTTCCAATTCTCCAAAAATATTATAGGGCTGCAAATCGTAAACAAATTCGAATTACTCTGCAGCCTTTAAATCGTACAAAAAAACTCACATTTATTCAGGATTCTTTGATTCATTTGAGGAGTAACAATAGCAGAAATAACAAGCAGACTGTATTAATTATACAAACTAGAAAACTAGAATAACTGTATTATCTATGATGCTGTATGCAGGTCCATCTGCTACGGTCGTGGCTACATGTAGCTATATTATGTTTTTGTGTGCATGTATATGTGTGTGTGGGTCGGAGTGTGTGTCCGTGTGTGTGTGTGTGCTGGCCCTCTGATAGACTGGAAACCTTTCCAGATGCACCCTGCTTCTGATTGAATGCGTCTGTGATAGTCTCCTGGCACACTTCACCTGGCACGGGGTGCAATGGGTTTTAAGAGCGTTTAGGATCCAGGAACGTGATCTGAAATACACTTTATATGTGCCTGACAGACTTAAATTGACTGCGGACTGTCTGCACAGCCTGCCTCCTCTGAAATGAGCATTTATTCATTTATATACTGTATATCATATATTCAAAACGACCCGTGCCAAACAAAGGGACTGTCATTTCGGTCAATATCCATTAGATGGCAGCACTTGATTGAGAAACTTCACTCAATCACGAGGGAAGCGTAATTGTCAACCATTTAAATTAATTAAAAAAGGACAAATCATCGTATATTATTCCCACTGCCATACGTTTAAAATTGGAATACTGTCATTACTTTGATTGTCTTTACTTTCTTTAGCAGGACCTCCAATATACAAGATTAGCTGTAGAAAATATCATTAACAAACATCACACATACATAATGGTGACCAAGATTACAAATGTGGTTATAGTGAACTTATATAATCGATGATTAATGCAATGACTAAATTACATTTTACTTGGGTATTTGTGTGTGTGTGTGTGTGTGTGTGTGTGTGTATATATATTCATGTAAACAACAGCGGTTGGGTCGAGTTTGCTCCCCTTCTTTCTTTTAACACTACTAAAACAATGCTAATTTACTCAAATATACAAAATAAACTATATCAGTTTACTATAACAGCGCGTGCGCTCTACATTCACACATGTACGCCTTGTGTGTGTATGGGGTTCCATGGTGTAATGGTTAGCACTCTGGACTCTGAATCCAGCGATCCGAGTTCAAATCTCGGTGGAACCTAACAATTTCTTTATGGGGTTAAAAAAGAATGTCAAAGACAAAAGCCATTAATCCTGATAATTATCTGCAAAAGCTACGCAGATGATCAGTCGGTGTCGTTGAACCATCGCCTTAACCGTTACTGCTGTTCCGTCTGGTTTATATTCGCACATATACTTGTTGCAATTTTTAAAATGTGTTTTAAGCCAAACTTAAACCGAGTCCAATAATAGCAATTATATTTTATCGCGTATACTCTCTTTCATTTTGCTGTTTTCTATCGGAAGTATCAGTTTTGAGGGGAAAGTTCATTATTTGTTAGTCTACACTCAGTGTGTCTAGTAATTATGGGGTTTGCTGCCACGTTAAAATCCTCACAGATTCGAGCATGTGTTTAGTTTTCCCACATACTTTTACTTTGTTTATCTCTAGACAGAGTATTACTTACTGCTAAGCCCGGCAGGATTTGATTTAGGATTTCATACGTCTGACTTGTTCTCAACTTATCTAAAATAATTGATAAAACAGGTTTGGTGTTTGGCATCTTTGTGTGGGAAAGTGAAAAACTGTGGATAAAAAACAAACAACAGATTGCCACTCAAACATACCAATTGTGCGGATTAAACGAGATCATGTGCGTGTGCGTGCGCGTGTTTGTGCGCGCATGTCATTCCACGTGGATTGTGCGCGCGCCAGTCTGAGACGGGCTCCCATCATAACCAAGATGGCGGCGCCGCGGAGCACCGGCCGTTTCCCAGGCTGACAGCAAGCTGCCTCCCTCGCACAGATAACGGTGACACAACAGGAGGGAAAAACGACCGAAAAAACTCCTCTCACCGTTTCTGCACGGACAGCGCTGTAATGTGACGGTACCGGGAGACACCGGGTGAAGTTTGTGAGGAATAAACTGACGTTCACGGCGGGGTGAGTGCGAAATGATGAACCGTTACAGTGACTGAATGAACGAATGGCTGGATAAATGAAGGATGGGATGAAAGAATGACAGGACGAATGAGAGCGTTAATCGACCAGAAAAGCAGAGAAAGACGTTACCGCCTCCACACTATAATTTCACCGTCTGCGTGAATTTTGTCCACCATCAGCTGTCGCCAATGACGATTTTTGTCACGTTAAGGGGACGTAACGACATGATTTCACGCGGATTTATTTACTCTGCCTCGTCCACGCGCGTGCTGCAGGTTGTTGTTTGTGTGATTAGTTCACTCACACGGACCGAAATTGTCCTCATGTCTCTTTACCCACCGGAGCTAAAAATAACTGCAAATACTGAGTGTCCTCTCCGTGTGTTCAGGGACATTTTAGCCATTCGAGCTTTCTGTTCGACTTAAGTCTGCTCCCCTGGCTGTACGTTAACTCACCTGGTTGTGCTTTGAATCAGTGCCTACTCAGGCGATTCTTTAATTGTTTGTCATCTCACATTGTTATGCTTGAGTCCTTCATTAAACAGTCTGTGCTTTAATGTCTCCCTAATCCCGATGTCCAGTAATGTCCTCATCTGAGTTAAGGTACTACTTACTCAGGAGTTGGGAGTTCAATGAGTGGTCTTGTAGCTATTCTGTCATTGGGGTCTGCAAGAGGTTTATGAGGATGGGTGTGACTGCAGCTATTTTAGTGTGTATAGTATGTGTGTCTGTGTGAGCATATGTGTGTGTGTGTGTGTGTGTGTGTGCATGATGATGTGTTGTCTACAGCCTCCATTGCACTGTAAAGGAACTTCATGCAATATGAAATGTCAGCATATTCAGGGTCTGCCTCGTGGTCTCCTCATTTATTTGTGCCCAGAATATTGCCCACGGAAAGCAACAAGGAGGCACTATTATTATTATTTTTACATTATTATGATACATTATAACAATTATGATACTTAAACTTATCTTGTATTTGGACAGACCCAAAGTTTATGTCTGTGGCAAGTGCTGAAAGTCGAGCTTCTGGAGTGTCAGTAAGGGTTTGGAGCAGTAATGGGTGACAGCGATAGACGCCTGTCACCCTGGCGTGTTACGTCCCAAAAATTCCCCACATCTTTTTGCTGTGTCACAGGACAGCCAATGTAGTCTAAATCATATACAAGTATGTGACAGAAATACACCAAGCCTGTCATTTGGAAACCTCAGCTCCACATTCCAAAAATGTAACCTATACTGTAGCCTCTGTGAAATGAGTTCAAATCCACTGCTCAGCAAGGTTGTCCTTTTCACGTGTTTCTGATGAACATATTTGCTTGTTGTGCATATAGGATGTTTGTTTTTGTTTTTTTTGCCTTGTCTATTCCTGTTCAGAGGACAGAAGGCTGTCAAGTTTGAATGCCGTAGAGGAAAAGTATTCACGAAATACTGCAAAACTGTTGTCACACATGTGAGCCAAATGATATTGTGTTTGTGTGCTCTTGTTCAGTTGACAGTGGGTCAAACATCAAAGGATAGACTGTGTGTGCTCTGTTGATTGAACGCTGTAGGTATTCCTGTAGTCGTGCTTCCTTTTTTTTTCCCTCTCAACAACCCCAGGGTTAATGTCTGCCATCCAGCTATAACTAAAGCCAACTGTCCTGTCATGTGTCCCTGATGCTCTTTAAACCTGGATTTTAGCACATTACTTTCTGGGTTGCAGCGTCATTTGCCAAATATGTCTTTGCATTTGGGTTGTGCATCTCTGCTCTGAGACCGATCCCATACGTATCTCAAAACATTGCCAACGATCCTATACATTAAAGATACACATGCAGCAACAACTGATATGTTACTGTTCACCCCCATTTCCGATGCAGTGCGATTCAACACGATTTGATTTGACCATAGTGCTAAATTAAATAAGTCTTGCAAGGCAGCAGACAAATGTGCTTAACATTCTTTCAGTAGCAGGTTAGTAGGCTAACTCAGTAGTGAGCTTCAGAAAGCAGTTTGAAACCCTCGTTCTCTGTAATGCTTTAATGTAATGCGTGGATAGCTTTACAAGTAGAGAAGGCTGTGGCACCAGTAAGTGTGTTTGCACGAGTGGAGCTGTTAGCCAGCACGGCCTGAAAGAATGTTGGAATAATTTGCTCACCTCTTTTGGGGATCGTACCCTGAGATGATTCCCAGCCAGAGGTGGGGGAGGCTGGGGTACTGGCAGGTGACTCCACGTTCACTCGCATTGTGTATGCACGTTTCTGTGTATCAATACGAATCAGTTAAACTTCCCAATCTTCACTCGTTTACATGCATTTTTATCTGTGTTTTTTTAATCTTTGTTTAAATAGTCGATCATGTATGAGTATTCATGAAAACCTAACTGTATTTATGATGAAAATGAAAAGCATAAAAACAGTTGCTTATTTGCATTCAGAACCACTGAGAACAAGATTAGAGGTTCCCATGGAATCCCATCAGCAAATGGTAATTAGCTCTAAGATAGAGGACGGTGTGTCTGCAGGGACAAGGGCTGCATATGTCTGAAGGTGTGAGACGAGGGGTTTGGATGATCTGGCATCAGAAGTGATGTCATCTGAAGTGAAATTGATAGCTTAAGACATGAATGAAGTCTGTCACTCACATAAACGTAGCAGACTCTGCATGAAACTATATTGAATTGGGGAAAAAAAATGTTTTACCTCTTGAAAGCCAAACGAAAGAGTTTAGAACTAAAACATCAGTTGTCGCATGAAGGCATTCATATAAAATCTTCAGGGCAGGAGACATGATCTCCTGATGTGAAAATTTTATAGGAATTTCTGCAACTGTCTGCATTACAATTTACTGTAGGTTTAATGGTCTAAGATATTTTAGTCACTTTCTTTGGCAGTGCATTGCTACAATCAGTTGCACATTTTGTTCATTGTTTGCGTTATCACTGAAATTTCATCTTTTCTCTTTCACTACCCACGTGGAAAAAAAAGAATTACCCAGTAGAAGTTTGGTTTGATTAAATATATTTTATTTTGTACTATTTATACTTTTGTTTTAGCAACCCAAAAATTATATATAAAAGCACAATAAAGTCAATCTGCCTTGAGGATTTCCTTCAACGCAGATGACACGATCTCTTTGAAATTAATGGCTGTGTCAAAACATAAACAATGCAAAATGTCAGCTCAGTCATAGATCTTCTGATACAAGAAGCCAACAAAATCAGAGTGACCAGTAAAATCAGTCACTGGTGTATCATCTTCCCTCATGTTTGTGCTTAATTGCCTGCAATCAAACGCACCACGGGTGTCAACCCATCAAAACTGTTATAGAAGTAGGTCACTTTCTTGTACAAAGTTGATCAAAACACTTAACATGTCCTGCAGCAGTTTCTTCCCAAAGCACCTTACAGAACCGTGGAATGTTTGCCACAGGTACAAACCAATTACCTGACATTACTTCTATATTCTCCCCACTCACGTGCTGATATGCATTATGTCCATTATTGATGCTCACAAAAAAAACATTGTTTGAAGAAGCCTCAGACCTCCTGATTTTTCAAGAACTTAAGACATACTGTAGATTTGGTATGATGGATGGAAAAAGGACTACAGGACTACTTTGCTTTAAAACATGACTTGTCTGCTCTTGTGACATGGCTGTGTAGAGATTGTAATTTTGCATGGAAAGTCACCTTTTCCCCACATTAGACTCAACTTAATGGTGTTGAAAGACAGAAGAACTGAATGCCCTCTCCCCCCTTACCTCCTAGGCTAACTAGAAGCAGATGCTTGGCTAGTGAGGCTTCCTACTGGCTTGTTTATTTACTTGAGCACATTCCTTTTTTTTTCGTCCTCCCGGTGCAGCCTGCTGTGGCTGTATCTCTTAGCTGGATGTCTGAACAGCTGGAGCTCACAGCTGCTATTGGAGCCTTGAACGAAAGAGAGACTGTGGCTTTCGTTGGCTTCGTCCCTCCTGAACCCTTGACGGCTGGAAATCATTTTCATGTCACATTGTCTCAAACAAAGCCCTTGTGGAAAATTTGAGATTTGTAAGGTCTAGATATGTTATGGAACCTCCCTGAACTCTGTTGTGGTTGTGCTGTGGTTCATAAGTCAGAATTTGGGCCATGTGAATGGCATGGACCTTCATGTGGCCCGGGAAAAGATTGCTGGACCTGTTGCTCTGAGCACTGCTGAGTATCAGAACCTAAATAATATGTGCATCCAGATGTGGACCTTTAAAGTGATCCAAAGCTTTTGAAATGCTGATTTAAGCTTTCCACAAAGCCAAAATATTTGAAAGTCCTGGGGAATTCCTTTCTTTGCTCCTATTGCTGAATAAAGCCACAACATAAGTGATTCATAAAGACAACCTTTTACGTGGCTCTGAACCTCTCTGAATAATATTAACTACCTTCAAAGTGGTGTGTGGCTTTAAGTTGTTCTCTCCACAGTTCACTTCCTTTTATTGTTTTTGCTCTCTGGGCATTTACCTCACAACCAAGGTGAGGTAAATAACTTCAGCTGTGATACAGCATTTACACCCATGTGTGGAGTGTGACACAAGTCAACATGTTTTGGAAGCGCTCCCTCTAAGTTTTCCACATTTACTTAATGCATGATTTCACAATTTGTCTTTTGCCAAGCACAGAGGGTGATAACAGTCAGTGAGCCCAGGCTTGTCCCACAGTAATAGTATGCACAGAGTATATATTTATAAACTTTATTCTATGGGCGTTGCAATGTCGCTGTTGTGTGATTGGCATTGTATTTTTAGCAGTGTGACAGCATGGAAAGGATGGGTGTCATTCATTGGCTTGTCTTTTTGCCTACGGTTGTAACACGGATGTTAGACCACAAAGCCCTCCTCTTCTTTTCATCTACAGACACTCTAAAATAGATGAGGCTAATTAGTCTTTATATTAATGTAAGTGAACTTAATGTGCTTACCCTCATGTAAAATTGCAGTAATGTACAAGTAACAAGATATGTGACTCCTGATACCTTCCACTCTGCTCCACCTCTCATTTTTTGAAAAACTTGGAACACTGCATATTGCGTTAAAATATGTTCTTCTAAAAATCAATAATTTCTTCCAATGTGTAGAAACTAAATGGTGTTGAAATAATCTCGACATACAAGTGGAAGGACAATGAACGCTGACATGGCCTCTGTCCTAGTTGTCTAAGGTCGGGAAATTACATAAATCACCTTCCTTACCCCAGCTGAAGTACATGTACTAAAAGGCATTTCCATTTTTGGATTGAAGAAGAGCCTCTCTCTCTCCTTTAAAAAACATGTTTCCCTACATCCTCTCCTTTGGGTGTTTGTGGTTTGTGAGTGTCCCAGAGATATTTATGAGCTGATCTGAGTGTTGAGCAGATGTGCTTGTTTAGTCACTGATTAAAAATCATCAGCTGATAACCAGAGTTATGGTGTCAGTAGCCAGTTTCGATTAATGATAATGGATTCGGACTGAATATGTTGATGCTCAGGTCTACGTCATTCCTTTTGCCTCATCAGGACGGACAGTGTAAATGAGCCTAGTGTGCTGTGACTGTTTTCTCACCAATTTCCTACAGAGTGGAATAGATGAGGTAAGATGCAATTGTAATGTGAGTGCAGGAGCCAGAACACTGTGAAGCAGCATTTTCTCACCATCTGTCAATAGTTGGAAGTGACAGCCAGAGAAACACAAATCTCTTTCCTCTGGATGTAAGTCTGCATGTCTTTGCGCAAGGCCCATTAACACCAAGCTTAAAGCAGCATCCTTTTTGGAGCCCTCTAGTGATTTGTTTTTGTCTTTGGGGGCATCGTGGCTTAGGGATAGGGTGGGGTCGGGTGATCATCTAGTGATTGGAGGTTTTGCTGGATCATTTGCTTGCTCCTCCATATTGAAGGTCCCTGACCAATACCCTCACCACAAATTGATCCTGACAGGCAAATGGGCCTTCCTTTGTTACATCTGCTTTTACCGTGTCAGTGAGTGAATAAGAGGCAAAACATAGAACGCCTTGATTGTACTCAGGACCAGAGAAATGCTATAGCTTTTTGCCATTTACCATTTGTTTTCATTTTGGTTACTGTTATTATACACAAAACCATGATCACTTCCATAAACATGAAGTAAAACTCTTTACTTAGAAGATGTAATTTTATAGGTACAGCTTATATTACTTAGCGGCGGCGTAGAAATGTGCCAATTCATCCTCGCCCCTCGTTGACTCTTGTATTAGTGCCACACAAGAGCCTGCCCCATAGCCTGGCTATATCACCCTTAGTCCTACGAGGTGCAGGCTTTTCACCGTGCATCTCATGACAGACTCGAGCCGGTGGAGCTTCTCCAGCAGTCCAAAGTTTCCCAGTCCGTGCACTATTTGCTGATCAGGGATATAGGTCGGAATACAGTGGATTAATCTGTAGAAATGAAAATAATTGGCTTCAAACAGGTGGTTTAATGGTTAATATTGTGATGGCTACAAACCTAAATATGGGCTGAATCAATTTCAAATCACAGATAATTAACATGTGCAGTAGTTACAATACAGTTTGACCCATATCCTTCAGTTCAGGGGTGCACACAGGACACATACTGCAGTGTGATGTGGGAGAGAAAGAATGTCAGCCAAGACTAACTCACTGAAACATAAATTCACAAATAATGTCACAATTTCAACTCCAACTCAAGCTGTGCTTGTTCCTGTTTGAATTTGATAGATTTTGCAAGATTTCCAGTTATAAGAGCCTGGTAGAATGTGAATGATATTAGCATGTGGTATGATGATAAGTATGTTTTCTTTCCACAAGAGGAACAAAACTCTATGAAATGTGTAAATTTTGAGACATTTATGGGGTGCCTCACAAAATCTTGTAGTGCAAACCAATCTTTAGCTGTCGTAGCAACCCACAGATCATAGTTGGTTGTTGGCAGCTTTTTCAACATTTTCTAAGCCAACCGACTCAAAGCTAACTAACACGCCCTACTAATAAGCCAGTCTCTCCACGCCCTCTGACTGCATATGCCTGGAATCAAAGACCTCATCAACTCAAATTATTCAGAAATAAATGCTGCAGAAACTCTCAGATTCCAAAATGTGGTTTTAATGAACAAGCTCTTTTGGTCCCCGACACGCCAGCTTAGGGACACATTTGATTGATTAATGTGCCTTTCTTCAGAGAAAACATTCTCCACATGTTGTTTGGTCGGCTATGTGGGAAGCATGTTTAGATTGTGCTGTTTGTTGCATCCACCTATTCTGTGGGAACAAATGTCTCATCAGATTTTTGCCTCCTTGAACTAAATCTGTTCATCACTTTTTTACATGACTGACCCAAGGAAAAGAGGATGATAACCCATTTAACTTTGGTTTTACCCCATAGAAACGGATGCATGTCCCTGAGGCTGAGCGATGAATGTGGTCAATGAAGCAGATGACAGACTTGTTGCCACACCCGAGGAAAAAGGAAAAATCCACTTTAAAAAGCTATTGCTCGTCACTACTTTAGAACAAGTGAAAGACTTTTTCTGTTGCTAGAAAATGTAGACGTCATGAGAATTTTTTCCTTGGTCTCCTTCGGGTTTAGTTTTGGAAATATATCGAGTTATAAAGTTAAGTTTTTCATCAGGGTATGAGAAGACAATTGCCACTTCAATGTTACTTAAAAGGTGCCGGGTCATTTTCCAAACTCAAGATACCCACACTCTCACTGATCAATGACTTAATAGACCCAACTAACTATTTAATTTTCAAGTAGCCCGACATCGGTCTTCAAATTTCATATTTTGTTTGAACAGTACTTTTTTTTTCATTTTTATTGAGTATATATAAAATCAACCGTACCAGGAAACCAATGTTGCACAGGTCTGACTGACCTCTGCAGAGACTTGTATTTGCCTCTTGGTACCTCAGGCTTGGTTGTATTTGGTTGTACAATTGTCTGAGGTTTGGAATCATTATGACTGTATTTGTACACTCTTTCTCCTTAGAAACAAAAACAAAAAACAACTAAAACACCAACAACAAAACATTGTAATATTTAACTTCTGTTTTTTCAGAAATGTGTTTTTTATTCTCATACCATTAATCCTGTTCTCAGTTGTGTCCTTGACCCAAATATTTATTTTCTATGTTAGCAGCCCATGGGCACACCAAAGTTTGTTTTTGCTGTTTTGTTTTGTCGGATCAAAGTGAAATTGTGTCTTCCTCAAGATGAATGTGGTTGTGCGGGTTTAGTCTCAGTCTTGTGCATCTGAAGATGAAGATGTATTTGCATCATATTGAATTTCACCCTTTGTACATCACTAGACTGAAGCACGAGAGATCACAGCTGGAACTTTCTCTGTGGATTTCTGTTGTTCCGCTGTACAAACAGAACCAAGATAATCACACTGAACTTTGGCTATTACAGCAATGAAAACAACATTCACCCACTGAAAGCTCTTCATTCAATGCTGAACATTCAAGATGACTTTCCCTGAAGTGCCTTCATAATGTACCACAGGTTTTGATTTTGTATTCAATTAAATTTCACATTGTGTATTTGTTTCTTTGTGTGTGTGTGTGTGGTGCTGTACTGGTCTGCACTCAACTTACAGGCTCCAGGTTTGAACAATGTTTGTGGCCCGTAATTGGAGGCAAGGCAAATTCTGTTCTGCATGGCCAGCGACTCTGCTTCACATTTTAGAATTGGAAAATTTGTTCTGTTTAATCTTTGAGGCATATGAAGCTGTTTTTGAGTCAGGACAATAAAACTCTAGCACGTGATCACGTGAGCTGAACTTCTGCGTAAATTGTATTATCATCATTATGTGGAACTTCTTATTTTCGTTCTGCTGGCCTTTCTGTTAGATTTATGACTGCCACATTTTATATTTTACTGCCAAAGCAAAAATGCAAGATCAGTCTCTGCTTACAGCCCCAACCAAAATGAATCCTCCCTCTTTCTCTCACACACCTGTGCAGGTAGTTGACGGTGATGGGAGATGATGGAGGACAAAGGCCATCGTGTAGCCGACTACTTTGTGGTGGCCGGTCTGACAGACCCTTCCAAACCGCTGGACCAGGAGATCCACTTTGACGATGCATGCCACAAAACAGCCAAGCCCAAGGCACCCATTACCGATGTCGCTGTGGTGATACGCTCTCTGGGAGAAGAGGTGCCACCAGGTTTCACCTGCATTGAGACCACACCCACTGGCCTGTCAGCCGATCTTAACAATGGCGGCCTCATGGCTCCCCAGATCTTTTTGTGCTACAGGCGAGGTCGTGACAAGCCACCTCTCACTGACCTGGGGTAAGTAAGACCAATGTGGATGACATTATTTTATTGAACAATAAATGTGACCAACATCACATCTTTGTTTCCAGTTCCCCATTTTTACATTCACATTACATTGTTTTAGCTCAGCTGTTATTTTCAGCTACAAATATGAAGTTAGTTGATATAGAATGAAAATGAATATGTAGGTGGTGTTATTTCCTTTCAGCAATTACATTTTTTTATCATTTAAACTATAAATACCAACTACTTCAAATTCTCTGCAATTTGATCTCATAGAAGCGCCGACAGCTGCGGGCATGTCAATGCATAGTGCAGCCTGACTGCAAGTTGGCAGATCAACGGGAATTCTGCACGACTTCTCTCTGTCACCCTCCATCAAAATAGGCCACCTGAAAAGACATAAATCTGGCAACTCTGTGATGTGCAGTTAAAATGACAAGATTGGTAGAGACAGTTTGTAATGACTCTACTGTTAGGGACACGTCCCTCCTGTCTTCACATGAATGGAAGAAAAGAAGAAATAACATACTGCTTGCTGAATCTTTGTGTGGCTGTTGCTGGTAGAACCCAGTGCTGACAGTGCCAAGTGGGTTATCACTGGTCGCTGACACGGAACACAGGACTTATCTCGTGGCCCTTCTCGGACAGATTGACTGCACGTTACACACTCCACGACAGGACGCAGGCGTGTGTCTGTGTGTGTCTGTTGATGTATGCGTGTTCATGACAGCCTTCATATACCTGTGTTTACACTCAACATTCTAAGAGAGGCAACAGTAATTGTTGCTGTAGTGAGCAATGAGACCTATATCTCTCTTCATCCATTGAAAAGTGGATCATGTGCCAACATCACGCATTTGGATTGAATTAGATAGACTGCATATTGCTTTAATTTCCTGACAGCATGGAGGAATCATGAAATCTTTTTACCAATAATGAATACATTATGCTGTGTGCATTTGTTTGGCTGACCCTGTTGTTCCCCCTCCCCCAGGGCACTGTATGAGTGGAAGGAGCGGCTGAAGCAAGGCTGCCACCTTGTCCAAAGCACGCCCTCCGGTCGCCCGGCCAACATCAGCAGCAACTCGTCCCAGCGAATCTACATCACCTATCGCCGGGCGCCAGAAAGTCAGCCACATGCCTCCCTGGCCGTCACCGATATCTGCATCATTATCCCGAGCAAAGGAGAGACGTCTCCCCACACCTTTTGCAAGGTGGAGAAGAATCTCAACAGCAGCATGGTAAGAGAAAAACATAACCACAAACATTTCATTTGTTTTTGTGCATCAAATACAGAATACAGAGCAAGTTCAGCGACTATACATTTGTGTTTACATTTCCACCATATCTTAAAAACTATAAAGAAAGTAGAATGAGAACAGATTACATTTGGGTTGAAAACAATAGCATGAGGTTATTGAGTTTTTGTTATTTACTGTTTGCCACTAATGTTAGACGTTTGAATATTATAGGTTGTGAAGTACCTCAGAAGGTTCCTGAATTCGTTTAAACCTTTCAAAAAAGCTAGACAATAGAGGCTCTTTATTTTGGCTGGAATTCTGTGAAATTTTATTCAGTTCTTAACATGCTGACAAATTTTGATATCAGCATTTGAGAGTTAAGGACATCTGATAATGAAATATTTGCCCATTTTATCTTCATACAAAGACAAAACAAACATCCTTTTTGGCAAAGATCCTTCAAATAGTTTATAAATGGATGACAGTAATTTGTTAAGTAATAACTGCATAAAAACATACGTACAAAATAGATTAAAGTCATGCTTAAAATAATATTACCGATAAAATATTGATTATGAAAGTGAAACCTATGAAAAATTCATGCAATTTATTATCTGTCATCAACAAAACTACACTGACACTGATGAATGCGATAAGCAAACATTGAACAATGATATCAGCTTGGCAAAGTATCAGTGGGTCTGTAGTTGAAATGTTGAGAAATTTTAGCTTTCATACTTTCCTCAGCTAAAGAATTTAGAAATTATCATTCCTTACATGTCCATGCAGCTCACCTGACTGTACTGTATATGATTGAAAATGTCGCCGAGCAAGTTAAGCTGTCTGTCTTTTGTCAGGAGGGAAATGGTGAGAAATAACCAGAGGATAAATTTTGGTGCGTTTGGGTCTTTCTGGTTTTTCAGTGGTTAGACAGATTTGAGACCTTTGGTGAGATACTTGAACTGAACTTTGTGTCCAGTTTTTGTACGTCTGGCGTCATATTTAATGGTTAATGAATATGTGTTTGAGTGATCTCTTTTTTTTCTTTTTTTTTGAGGAACAAAATGGAATTTACAGCCTATAACATTTCATAAAATATCACTTATTCTCTGTGTCTCACTCTCACATAAATATAAGAATTCTGGTGCGTGAGAATCATTGCTGTGTCAGCTTGCACTGCAGTTGGCGCTGCTTAGAACTGATGATACCCCTGAGAAACTGAGAGGAGTGTGTGTGTGGCAGCAGAAAATGAGTGTATCAGGATGTGAAGCTGTGGGATGTGGAGAATCTACAGAGACATGAAGGAGGATTTGAGGCGCAAAAATGTGGGATTTTTTTTACTCTACGGAAATGTGTAAAGTGTGGAGATTGCCGATATTTCTGCAGTGGTAGCATACTTCATCTTCAACAATGGAAAAATTTATATGCAAATTTTTGTCTGTATAGAGTGTAGCTTCCCATCTGAGGGCATATTTCTTTTTTAACAACAAATGAACATGTTGCTGGCTTGTGTTTAATTATTACTAATGGGTCAAATAATAAGCCTTATTATTTGGCCAATTGGTAATTGATTTTTTCTTTAATCAAAACTTAGAGAAATTATTTCTGAAAGGACCATTATAATGATTTTGCATCTATCTTCCAGGCAGCTATTGTTTTCCATGAATTTCAGTTCAATATCATAATAATTTACAAAGACTTACAAAACTTGATGCTGAACACTAAGCATTACAGTGATGAAGAAACCAGTGCAATGCACAAAAACCACAGTGGGATAAAATTACTGTTTTCCTGCAATTAAATGTTGTAATATACAGTATGTTAATGTATTTTGCTTCTGAGTGGCCCAAAGTTTTAAGGCATCATTCCCAGGGGTCAGTCTTGCTAATTTTCGTTTTGTTTTCAGTGGGGTTCCTCCGTTTACCTCTGTTATAAGAAGTCTGTGACCAAAACCAACACAGTAGCCTACAAAGCAGGTGAGCCTTCCTAATCCCATAAATACTTGACAGACACGCAGATTCAAATACCTGATGTGAACCTCCGGCTCCCACTAACATCATGTTGTCTGTAAACACCATCTCTGCTGAAGTGATTTTCTCCCTCCATATACATTCAGACTTGTTGAAACATGCTAAAGCCTCTGTATGTGTGTGTGTGTGTGTGTGAATGGTGAGATAAGACAAATTCTCTCCCTTAAGGGAACCCAAATGTTTGAATGTATCTCTTATACCCCATGGCAGTTTGCCATGAGACAGTGTGATTATAGTATTCTAAGGCTTTGGCCATTCACAACAGGCAATTCAAATGTACCAGATTCCTTCCATCGTGTTGTGTGCGGCTTAATAAGGGAGTAAAAACACTGATCACACTAAAACAAATGTGTCTGCCCTAACATCTACATGAAACAAGCTGCCTTTGAGATCTTTTTGATGCTGGTGTGAAGGTTTAATAATCAGTTGGCACTAATGTGTAACTATAGCAATGTTTTGAACAATTAAAAATCTCTTAATAATGGACAAACACAAACCTCCAGTACCAGATGTAGCATAAAATTCAGAAAGTGTGGTGAACATTGATTCATTGTATATTGACAGAGGCACTGATTAAATACCTCTATACATTATGGTTGTTGTGCTAATGGATAAAATTAGTTTCGGTCCTTTTAAGCTTAGTGTTAAGGCAGATTTATGTCTATGTCTGCTCTTCATTGTCAGTCAAATGGGAGCAGTGAGAATGCAATACCTATTCTGCTTCTTCTTAGGTTTATTCAGCAGATATCCTGAGGAAGACTACGAGTCATTCCCTCTGCCAGAGTCAGTCCCTCTCTTCTGCCTTCCCATGGGGGCTACAATCGAGTGCTGGCCAGCTAACACCAAATACTCCCTCCCTGTTTTCTCTACCTTTGTGCTGACCGGAGCATCTGGAGAGAAAGTAAGATGAATGAGTGGCTATTTCTTTTGTTCTATATTTCTGGTTCTCTTACCTGCTAATCATAAGAAATTTCAGGTGAAGATTCGAACGGAGCGCACCATTGTATGCAGACGGAAAATAATCATTCTCAGCCTTTTTTTTAAGAGCTGGGCACCAACAGAATGTTGAAAAAACTGTCTGCTAAAATAAGCAGTATTTTTCCTTTTTATATTGATCTATTGATTTTAACTTGATCATGCATAAAAGAAGCTCAGCTCTGAAATTTGCTTAAATTTTTCTGTTTGATGATGATTCACTGTCAGTCACGTGATGAAGCTCCTGTGGTAAATTCTTAGTGTCACTGCGATGTATCTGCAGGTGTATATCCACCATGTCTCTGGTTTCAGGTGTACGGTGCTGCCATTCAGTTCTATGAGCCTTTCCCCCTGGAGTGCTTGACTGACTGGCAGCGTTCTCAGCTGGGCCTGCTACAGTCGGATCCCCACAAATCCTCCTCCACTGCTTCAGCTGCATCAGTCATCCCCCACTCAGTCCACACCAACAAGTGTATCTGCCTGCTCTCCCATTGGCCCTTCTTTGATGCTTTCCGCAAGTTCCTCACATTCCTCTATCGCTACTCCATCTCTGGCCCACACGCTCTGCCCATCGAGAAGTTAGTTCTTTTCTTTACTATAAAGCCTTATACTGGATGAACTGGAGCAGAATGTGATTGCATTCATTCTTGTTGCTGCATGTTGCTCTGGTTTCTGGTCTCACTGCCTCCCACTGACGAATTTTCTTGTTTATGAGCAGCAGTTCTGTATTGTAGACTAAACCTGCTATTGGTGGGTTGGATTACTGAACCATTGCTATAGGACGCAGTGGCTCTAGAACTGTCTTTCCAAATTACTGACTGATCATTCTGCCAGTGGTCACACTTTCTGCAATCTGCTTTTTCTAGGCACATCTCTCATTTTATGCACAAAGTTCCCTTCCCTTCCTCCCAGAGGCCTCGTATCCTGGTTCAAGTGAGTTTAGATCTTAAAATGTATTGTCTGTGGCAGCTTATTATCACATAAAACAGCACTAATTTCTACAGTTTTTGTTTGCAGAATAGCCTGAGGATTATTTTGCTCCCCCATAATGAATGAATGTTTTAACATTTCACAGCTCTCCCCTCATGACAGCCTGATGCTGAGCCAGCCTGTGTCCTCTCCCTTACCGCTCAGGTACTATAGCTGTTTCTGGTGATATCTGACACAACTGATAAAGGAGGTCACAGGACATTTTGATATATTTTTGGTTGCCTACATCATTTGTGCTTATATTTCAAAGTTTCACAACCTCTGGCACAGGACCCTACAGAGAGATTTATGAGACTAGTACACTGATTTTTCTTTTATAATGAATATCAAGAGAAGATATAATGCGCATAACATGCAGTTTTTATTAAACCCGTGATTGAGCAAAAATGTAGATGATGGAACCAGAGGAAATTCCACTCAAACTCCTATTTCAAATTTGTCCCTCACATTTGTGCCTCCATATTAATTCAGAAATTATTATGTAACATGTAGCATATAGCAACGAACCTAACGTATAGATGAGGATTTGGTAATGTACGTTTGAAGTGTTGGACAAATGGAAATTTTCAAATGCTGTAATAGATTTTGGTTCATTTGACAATGTTGACTCTGCAGGGGTTCAGAGTATTTTGGCATAAACTGAAAAGATTGAGCAACCCCTTTGTAATATGAAGGTTTTCATTCGCCCAGGTCATGGTTATCCAAGAATAATAAGAATAATGAGAATAATGATAGAAGATCTTCTATCCAGTCCAGTTGCACTTGATTCAACCCTTATTGGATAACCCTGTTGTAAGTTGCTCAGATAATCTTTATGTTATTGTTAATTTTTTTGTCTCTCAGCGGAGGACGATTCTCTATGCTGCTGCAGAACCTCGGGCCAGAGAACGCCATCACCCTGCTGGTGTTTGCTGTCACTGAACATAAGATCTTGGTCCACTCATTACGCCCTGCGGTGCTGACCAGCGTCACCGAGGCTCTGGTGTCTGTGAGTTTAGCTTGAGGGCGCTTGCTTCTTTCACAAATAATAATCTATGGCCTGGAGCGTGAAAAAAAATCACATTTTTTATTATTTGTGAGGGCATAACTGGATGGAAGGTTTTCTCTCGATTTTAAGTTACTTTTAGAGATGTTGGAAATTGTGTAAACATTTGGGACATCACTGCAACAGAAAACAAGACGGTATCAAATAGAATTTTGTTATTGTGCAAAATCACAGAGAGAGACCCACCTCATTCTCATCTTTCTTTTTTCCCCCCCTCTTTATCCTCAGATGATCTTCCCTTTCCACTGGCCATGCCCATATATACCCCTGTGCCCCTTGGCACTAGCTGATGTTTTGAGTGCCCCCTGTCCTTTCATCGTAGGAGTTGACTCCCGCTACTTTGATCTGTATGACCCCCCGCCAGATGTCAGCTGCGTGGATCTGGACACAAACACCATCTTTCAGTGAGCAACAAGCATGATCACCAGGAATGATCAATCTATATCATACAGATCAGTCCGGTACAGACAGAGATTTTTATTCAGTCCCTTTTCTCTGTAATGACTGAATGTTTGTGTTAAATACTTCTCAGTACTGCAACCTTTCCTGCCAGTTCATGTGTTTTAAGTTCAGGGTCAAGGCCATTTTCCTGGAGCTGGATGTTATTTGAGTTTTTATAGTGTCAGAATCATTTAATAATATAGAATGTCAGGTCATGTCACAAACGGTTCAAAACATTTTTGGCCTGATTATCTGCCAGATGGATTTTGGGTGGTCTGACCTCTGTCTGTGTTGGTTTAGGCCTCTCTGGAGCTCATTGTGTCAGTGTTTGCTTCTGCTTTTTCAGTACCGAAGACAAGCGGGCCCTCACGTGGAAGGTCCTGCCAAAAAAAGCCTGTAAAAACCTCATGAATGTGCTGAGTAATCTCTACCAGCAGTTGGTTGATGGTGAGTATTGAGCCAATATATGAGCTGGTAAAACAAATGATTATGAATATATGTTGTTGGTTAGCATTTCTTTGTGTGTGTGGTGAAGTACACATTCACCAAACTTTCCATACAGCAAATTCTTTTGGTCACAGTGGAAAAGTCTGTCCAGGAACACACACAATAAGTTCTTACCTTTTTCTGGAAAACTAAATACAGTATATTTGCAGCTGATAGAAGGAAGAGAATAAAGAAAGAAAGAAGGGTACTTTGTTGATCCCCGTAGGAAAATTAATTCTCTGCATTCTTACCCATCCTCAGTGAGGAGCAGTGGGCAGCCAGACCATGCACATGCAAAAACGCACACACACACACATACGCCCAGGGACCAAAACCAGATTTTCCACCTTGGGACAATGGTAGGAGTGATTTACCAAACATACACATTTTTGTCTTAGTCTTCACACAGCACAATAGTCTTCACAGAGCTTATTAATCATCATCATAATTCTTCAGCTGTATTGGAGAACCTGATTTTTTCATTTCAGTTGTTTCCATTAATACATCTAAATGAAAAGAAGCAATAATCTCATCATTGCATAATTTCACAAAATGTTATTTATTAGTGTCAAGTTGTTTCCTGCTGTTCACACACGGAACACACTCGAAATCTACTGCTGATTGAGCTGAATATGCCAGACGTCATAGTTTGGACATTAAACCTCATGACTGTTATGTTATGAGGTCATGACATTACCCATACCATTATCTCTAACCCTGTTGTAATCAGTTAGTGAGTCAATAAAATGGATATAATAGCACTATTACATTACATAAATGTAAAGTTTCTACAAAGTTCCTGGCTGTGATACTGTTAAAATGATTTCTGTCTTTAGGTCAGTACAGGCCTGACGGGCTTTTGGAGCTCAGCATGAGTGATTCTTCAGAGCTCAGCTGTGGAAAAAGCCTGCACATGGTGGAGCTGGAGATCCAGGAAGCCTTCCTACGCTTCATGGCAGCCATTTTGAAGGGCTACCGCTCCTTTCTGCGGCCCATCACTCAGGCTCCTTCTGAGAAGGCTACAGACGCTAGCTCACTTTTTGACTTGCAAGGTATCCGGACTGACCTGTTGAGCAAGTGCAGCCATGAGAATGATAATATGTTCCTGTTGTTGACTTGGGGATTCACGATTAGGATAGGATCAGGATGAAAAGAGCCCATGAAAGGATCTAAATGATCCATTATGCTCAGCAGGGACACATATTTGTGTTTATTTGTGTTTCAGTTCTGCTCCCAGTGGTTTGTTTTGCGTTTAGTACCTTTTAACAAAACCATGTGATCCAAACTAAACATTATACTAATAACATGATTTATTGGCTTGCGGTATACAAACATAGACAAAATTTGGGACAATGTCAATGTCCCACAGACAATGTCCATGTCACACAGTCTTAACGTTTTAAGAAAATCATAACCTTTAATGAGATGATCAATAATAAAAAATCATATTGTTGTTGTAACTGCACCTAAACTTTATTGGCTTCAGGGTTTCTAAAGAGTCGTGACCGCTCACACCAGAAGTTCTACTCGCTGATGACCAAGACCCAGATGTTCATTCGATTTATCGAGGAATGCTCCTTTGTCAGCGACAAAGATGCCAGCCTCGCTTTCTTTGATGACTGCGTGGACAAAGTGAGCTACAGTTTATTTATTTTAATCAATATAAACGATGGAAGAGATATTAAAGAAGCTTCCTCTTCACATTTTCCTCCTTCTCCTCCTGTCACTTCACTAACTTCATTTGGGTTCGATAGGCCTCCTGTGCTCTACCTCAGCCTGTTAGAGTTGTACTAGTACAAGATGTTCTCCTGTGTTTTTTTTCCTAGTTCTCTCCTCTCCATTTTTCTTCACTTTTCTTTTCCTTTTTCCCTATCTGACTTTGTTTGCAAGCAGTTGTACAGCTCAGAGCGCAATGCAGACAAAGGAAGCAAGGTAAGCACCTTCATTTTAGGCAGACCTTCCTGTCATCATAACATTTAGCATCCACGTGTGGATTTGAACATTTGGCCCAAGCAACTGATCCAAATTTTTGTTTATTTATAGTGGCAATAATAATAGCTCTATTTATTGACTGACTTAGAAGAGATTTAATTATTAAGACAGCACAGAATTATTGAGGCATTACTCTCTTTAGCCATAAATATGTCATCATTTTAGAGGTTTTCCTTAGAAGTATAAACTAACCATTGTTGGTTTGACTGACAGGTTGAGCAGTTAACATGTGGAAGGTTTGCTGCTGAGATCACTTGCTGCAGACTTCCCTCATTCTTGTCATTCTTCTAGGTGGATAGTGATCGACCAGATGAGACCAGTTTTATAGAGATTGATGAATCCCAACGTAGTGAGCACACAGTTTTCATCACACCTCCAGAGCTGCCTCCTCTGCCTGATGGGATGGAGCATCCACTCTGTTACAGGTACCTCAAAATCACTTTTCAGGAAGGATGCTGGACTAGTGGACGGAGAGTCTTTAGGACCTGAATCTGTGTTTGTATTCAGCTGTCATACTTCACTCAAAATTATTTATGCCACGAAATGATTAATGATTGCCCATTAAAGTATCTCTAATGTCCCCAATTAATCATAAGAAGCCATAGTTTTTATGATATAACCTTGGACTCAAAGGAAATTTTTTCTTCACTGACATAGGATTTTCTGACGTTCTCTTACTATCATGATCACCTGAAAATGAACTGCTTTTTAAATATGTAAATAACAGCTGTTAGTGTGTGTCTGTGTGTTGGTCTTCTACAGTTATGATGGTTTCCCAGTTTTAAGTCTGGACCTGTTTGACCCTGTGGATGGTCTACGGACACCCTTGTCTCGCTTTGCTGCCCGTCACAGCTGTCCAAGCAGCCCAGCCCCCATGTTTAGACGCACCAAACAGGTTAACACAGGCACTACCATTCATGCATTCTTCATTTGGTAATTCGGATGTTTTACGTTGCGATTAAATTTGACAGCATCATTTCTAGCTTTAACTACTAAATCATCAAACATTTAGCCAAAACTGAAGTATGTGGATTTGACTTGCGCATGAAAAAAAACTGCTGTTCCGTTTAATTAACAGGAAATCAAATCTGCACAGAAGATAGCCAAAAGGTCCTCATCCATCCCTCAGCTTTGGTCAAAGTGTCTCCTCCGGCACTGTTATGGACTGTGGTTCATCTGCCTCCCAGCGTATGTGAAGGTCTGTCACTCAAAGGTTAGAGCACTGCGCACTGCCTACGATGTCCTCAGGAAGATGCAGGCCAAAAAGCTACAGCCCCCGGATGAGGTACAATGAGACATTCATCTCGATGATTAAATTCATTCATTCAAATATGCTGTAGTTACTTACGGACTTGTTTTACAATATCTCCTCTCATCTGCTCTCAGATCTAATTTTGATAGATCTGTGCTTCTGTCCCTTCTGTGCCTTCAGGTCTGCTACCGGGTGCTGATGCAGCTGTGTGGACAGTATGGACAGCCTGTCCTGGCAGTCAGAGTCCTCTTTGAGATGAAAAAGGCTGGAGTCCATCCAAATGCCATCACGTATGGTTACTACAACAAGGTACATCGACATAACTCTATTTATTATAATAAAGCCAATCAGACTTCAGATAAGATGATGTGTCAAATGTCAGGATTAAGACTTTTGTCCACATAGGACATTGCTATTTTGGCAAGTCACTAGAATTTGGGATATAAAAAATGTGGTTTTATGTCCTGGTCCGAATGAACAGTGTTTTTATTTATACCCACTTTTTATGAGCTAAGAATTGCAGCTTTGAAATTCCTTCATCTCCTCATTGTTGTCTCCCTGTCCTCCCCCATATACCCTGCACTCCTTTCCCCTGTTTTTCTGTTCTCTCTATTTGAGTCCAGGCTGTGTTGGAGAGCACGTGGCCTTCCAGTACCAGAGGAGGTTACTTCCTTTGGATGAAGCTGAGAAATGTCATTTTGGGTGTGGCCCAGTTTAAACAAGCACTTCGTAAACACATCCCCCTCACCCAGAGCCCTCTGTCAGGTGAGTGGTCACTTATCATGGTGTGGGTAAGAAAAACTGTATGTTTGTTTGCTTAAGAGGACATTATGCAGTTCTACCTCAAACATTTCTTGGCATTTTGTGTGGGAAACCTCCGGTGGAATTGAACCCGGATTATTGTGAGCTCTTGTCATGTGAAAATTGCGTCCTCAAAAAATGCAGTGTTACTGCTAATCACACAACGTGCAGGCCTAGTACACAGCCATGGAGATGCATTTATGGAGTTGGTTGGTTTTAACAGCTTATTGTGTTTGGGCAGATGGCAGTGACGTGGATGCTGTGAGTCACAGCAGCCTGGATAGTTGTGCTGACACTCACCTGGCCGAGCAGGGGCCCTACACTGCTGACTCCATCAAAGTAGACCCCACTGACGATAGATCTAGCACAGGTACACACAAAATGGTTGCCGCTTGACTCCATCTTTTATAACTAGACATCTTTTGTCCTTTCCACTGACATGTTTGCTATTTTGTTACTTCCACTCAAAGTCATCCCACTCCTGGACCGACTACTCTTCCTCATTTTCCCTCTTTCTCTTAAACCTCCCATCGTGGGTTTCCATTATTGTGCCCGTTTTCCACATGCGTGTTTCCATGATTTCTTCAGCATTGTTCTCTGGTCTTCCTGTGTTGGATTGCAGCAATGTTGCAGTCAACCGTGGGGACGACAGTATGAGCCACAGTGGTCTCTGGGCCCATGCATTATATGGGTTCTCTGAACTCAGTGAAGCTACTGTACACACAGTCATTTGCCTCTTTCTTTCTGTATCGGTTTACTGGAACCTGCTGATATGGACCATATGAATGAAAGACACACTCGTATTTGAAAGAAAAAAAAATCAGACTTTAATTTTATCACTTAAATACATAAAAATAACTTCATGGGAATGATCTCTTCTGATCTGATCAGTCCTAAATTATTACACATAATAAATTTGATACAATAGTAAAAATGAGGATAAAAACTCTAATCTAGAATCTAATCTAAAAAACTCAAGGATTGTACCTGAATTGAGAAACAAATGCTATTGTCAAGTGTCCTTCAATTGCAGCCTGTAAAGCATTTATGTACGATGATGATATTTTCATGTTGAGGCAAAATCAGAAAATCAGGCTATGTCAATCCCACTAGTCAGTTGATCTTGATTGTTTACACTTCTTTCTCTTCCTGTGTTGTTAAATTTTTCTGACTTCTTCAGTCTTTTCATCATCATCATCTTTATATCATTTCATCACTTTCTGAGGAACACATCTGTCTTTCCCCCATTTCTTTCCATTGTCTCCATTCTAATGCTCACTCCCTCCTTCACCACAAACTGATTTGTCGGTGTGAATTATGGTGAGTAATTATCCAAAGGCACATTCGTTTTGATTTGGGAAATTATTTTAATCATGGAGATGGCGCCTCTGCGGGAGACTTTAATCTGTGTGCATAAAGAAGCTGTAAGCCCATAGCACAGTAGGGGTGGAGGACAGCTCATTGATTATTTTATTCCGTGAATAAGTTTTATAATAAGTTGTTGTTCGTTCTGGTCGGCAACATAGCAAAGCTGAAAGGCAGAAGGGGAGAGCTGATCATCAGACAGATTGTTGCCTGGCGACCTGAGGAAATCTTTGTCTTCTTTGACACCTCAATTAAAATGAGACTGCATCTTAGTGATAAGTTATGTGGATAATGCCCGCACTTGCACTTTGCATTCTTATTATTCCATTATTAAAGCTCATCCCTCCCTCTTCCTCTGTGGACAGACTGCAGTCGTTTTTTTAAATAATTTTTGTGTGTTGTCGCTGTCCACGTGTCTGTATGGCAAGTCACAACATCAAATATAACATAACTTAATGGTTGGTGTAGATTGGAAGACAAGGAGTGTGAAGTTTTTAACTTGGTGAGATTTTATCTTACTTAGCCTTTACTCTTGTCCAGTTGTGACTGATGTCTGATCATAATGCAAGCCAGACCACACGGTGTCTCAGACACAGATGGAGGAGTTGGTCTCCCGACTGTTGGATTCACTGATGGATTTTCCCCAAACATCAATTTTTCACATTTAGATTTATCATCAGTGATTTCCCTTATATGTCAATATACAGTATATACATATCTGCATGATATAGGGAGGATTCAGCTCTGTGTAGCTTCTTTTTTTTCTTCCTGCAACAACGATCTACCTCCTCGAAATAAGAAGACAAAAGAAAAGATGTCGTGCTAGTTTCTTCCATCTGTATGTTTTATATATCTCTTATAGGTCACATCCCTGTGTGTCTGTGTGAAGCTTCAAATGATTTCCTTTCACTTTTTCTAATGTAGATGCCGTAAAAATGAAGGAAATCACCATAAAACCCAGTTTAAGAGTACAAAAAACGGTATACAATACCGTGCCTTCGATTTGAAGCTGTATGGCTGAGTATTTCGGGCATTATACTCTGACTTTTCCCATTTTTCTCTTCTGTCACCACTCTCTTTCTGTCTGTATTTACCAGGAGATCACTCGGATTTGGGTTATAATTCGCTATCCAAAGAGGAGGTTCGTAGAGGAGACCCCAGCACTCAGGACTGTGTCCCTGACAAAGACGATAGGAAGGAGAGCGACTGCAGCTCCTGTCAGTATCCTGGATAATATCACCTGATATCTTTATCGACTTTCATAAAAACGATAACTAATCGGCCCTTAAGCCACGTGGGATTTCTCCCCATTCTTTTTGTTTTATAATGCCTATGAAAGCATCTCAGCATCCGTTGTTGTTGTTATGTGGGCCTGTAAAGCCCTTTGAGACATTGTATGTGATATTGACTCGCTCATTCAGTGTGCAAACTGTAATAATGCCCTTTAAAACTGTATTTTTTTGTGTTTGTGTGTGTGTGTAGTGTCAGAGACGGAGAGTGCTAAAGGAAGTGGAGATTGTCTTCCTCAGCTGAATGTGGAGGCACAGTCTTCATTTAGACGGCAGGGCATTGTTCGCAGAGGCTGTCTTTATGATGATGCAAAGCCAAAGAGCTCCACATCAGGTTAACACTCAAAGCCAGCAAAGTTTCTTTCTTGAACAGTTAAAATCATTGAATTTATAAGTCTGTCAGTTTTTTGTTTCAGCCTTTAAAACATTCACAATATAAAATTTTGGGTTTTAAAAAAACACTGGACCAAATATTTTATCCATTTAGTTTATTAACATACTTTGAGGGATTCTTTCCAGCATGTTATCAGCTACCATTTTTTTGGATAAATTGTGTTTTTTGTTTTTTTCTAAAAACTGAAAATGATGCCGTGCTGATTCACCAATTTTTCCTCCTCCCCAGGACATGTTGCAGGTCTTCTCTTCTCATCTTCCCTGGAGGAGATTGGTGAGGTCCAGAACCACAGTTTGCTCAGGAGACATCGGAGTGCTCTGGAGGAAGTTGTGGGGAGTGCCAGCAGTGGCTCTGCCCTCGACTGGCAGGGTGTGAGAGGACGCAGACTGAGTGGTGACACAGTGGGCAGCAGCGGAAGTGGCACCACTGTTCTCGGCCTGGGAATGAGCCAAGGTGAAACAGACCCAGATAAAATTGCCGAACACCTGGGTGCAGATGCCAAAATTCTCTCCAGTGCCAACTTCAGTAAGACCAAGAGGCCTCATTCACTGGCCCTAGCTGGGCTAGAGGGAACATCTGCCAAAGTTGGTGCTGCCAAAAGTTGCAAATATGTGGAGGAAGAAGAAGAGGATAGAGGATTGAGTGATGAGGATAAAGGTAACACAGAAGCTATTTTTGATTTGGAGGACTTGGATTTGGATGGGCCAACCACAGAGGTTGTCATTAAGTCACACAAAACCAGCATGCTTCATAAGAAAATTGTTGAACACTCTTCCAGTTATAGTGACATCGGCACTGTGACATCTAGACAAGCTGTCAAACGCACAGACATCAAAACGGGTTATGACCCACTGTCCCTTTTGGCTGCAGAGACTCAGTCTGAGCAGCAGACTGATGATCAGTACCCAGAGGTGGAGGACCCAAACATACTGAGCCCGCCCAGGCATCTGGCCAGGGAGATTGAGCTCTACATGAGTAACATGGGTAGCCCACTGAGCAGCCGCACACCCAGCATGGATTTGCAGGACCCAGCTAGTCCACTCCTCCTCCAACCCTCCTCACTGTCCAGCCCTCGACGGTCTAGCCTGCCCCACAGCTCCCCTCTCAGGACTGGTGGAGTGGCACGGTCTCACACCTGTCATCCT
>OMNV01029006.1:39912-53608 GCA_900303265.1 Brotula barbata | reverse complement strand
TACTTCCCCCTCCCAACCCATCTCACGCCAGCGGTTGTGGTCATCTCCACCCTTACGCCGCTCTAGCACTACCCCCACCCCTACCCCAAGCCCTCGCACCAGCCCCTACAGGGAGAGAGCAGACAGACAGATGAGCCTGGCATCACCATCACCTTCCTCCTCCTCTTTTGTTCTGGACTCTCTGCTCACACCATCACTGGATGTGTTCAAGAGTAGCATGTTCTCTGCTGGGAAAGGCGTGGCAGAGAAGGCCAGTCGCTGGTATTCCCGCCTAGCCACATACACCACACCTACCAAGGTACACAGCCTTGTTAAGTTATTGTAAACTTGATGATGTTGAAGTAAATGATGCAGGCTATTCTAATTATTGAATTTCTTTATTTTCATCACTCTTCCAGTTATAGTCATAAACAAGTCAAATCCACTCACTCAAATTTGAGCGTTGCTGCCATCTTGTGGCTCTTTTGATATTTAAAAGTCTGTTATTCAGGTGCTGCGGCACAGTGCTGGACCATTATGGAATCATAAGTTGGTTAATGTGACTTACACTACAGTTGAAATTCTTTTTGCAGTTTGCATTTATTTGAGCAGTTAGTTTGCATTTATTTGAGCTCATCCTACTGTGCAGACAGTGCTGAACAGGGCTCACGGGTGTTGTTGATGTAGTTTTCAGACATGTGTACCGTCATCACTACATTGATGTAACTCCTTGAACGTGCGCTGCTCTCCTGCTCATCCAGGATGCTAACACTGACCGTCTGAGTGTATCTTCACTGGGTGCTGACGATCCAGACTGCTCCTCCCTGCTGGATGAGGAAGACTGGGGGCAGTCTGAGTGCCACTTGGTGTCTTCACAGAGGAATGGCCCCGTGGGCCTTACAGACAGGAGCCCCAGACGCAGCCCCTTCCGCATCAGGCTAGACAGCCCAACCTTATGCTCCAGTGTTGGGAGATCTACACCTCAGCTTCCTGGTGAGACTCATGTGAAAATGGCAGTGGTACTGAATTCCATTGATGTGATGCTCTGAAGGAAAAGACAGTTGGCCTAAATACAATATAAGTTTTTCTGTGTGGGATTATGCAGTGTCCCTTAGCTGCACCCCTAGTATCTCTGGTTGCAGTAGATTTGAAGTTGATGAAGCCAGACAAAGGAGGAGGAGCTGATTACCAAACTGAACTTTACTTTATTACTTTTTATGTAGGTTTTATTGGAATAAATGGATTGTATAATGAACTATACACACATCTTCTGCCATTATTGTACAATTTATTTATTTTTTTATCCCTTGATATCCTCTCAAAGTCGCATTGAAGTATTCCAATAATGTCTGTTGTCATTGCTGCTGTTGTAGGGCGTGCCATTTCTCCTGCTGCCTTCCCTCTGCCAGAAAAATCGGAACTCAGCTCTTCACGCTACACGAGCAACACCAGCATCTTCAACAGCTATGCGATAGAGGTAACGCTCACACTCACACTACTGAAGATCAAAGAGGTCGGAGAGATATCTGTTTCTTTCTGTGCCATTGTTTTGGTTGATCGCTAATCCCAATTTGTGGTCATTATATATGTAGACCAAAGTTTCAGTAGGTTCAGGATTTACTAGGTTTCATTTCTTCTTTGTCTGCCAAGCTGTAAAATAATGTGAATAATAATGTACTGATGTAAATACTTGTGGATATGTAACACCTTTCAAAACTTAATCTGTCCTTAGCTGCTCATCTCCAGCTGCTCTCGCTGTAAAACATGTGACTGCTTGGTTTACGATGAGGAGATCATGGCTGGCTGGACAGCAGATGACTCCAATCTGAACACCACCTGCCCCTTCTGTGGAAACCCCTTCCTGCCTTTCCTCAATGTGGAGATCAGGGACATGCGAGGACCTGGAAGGTAATATTATTATAATATTGATACCTCAGTACAGAGTTGTTTTAGCTTTTTTAGTTGTTTTTGTCTTCATGATTTTTGTTTATACATTTCTTTGAATTTTGTTTAATGGAGTGGTTGTAACTGTTTTGAAAATGTCACAAATCCCACACAGAAAGGCCCAAATCAAAATTTTAATCTATGACCTTCATGTTGTAAGATGGCAACTACAAAATCATCCTGTAAATCGTGATAACAGTTATAACAAGACAAGCGGTCAATTTATTAAGTAAGAAACTGATGGTCATGATAATAATACCTGCCTTTAGATTTTTTCAGAGTTTTGGAAATCTTGTGCCTTATTTTCTCTTCTCCCTCAGACTTTTCTTGAAGGGCAGCCCGTCTGTGGATGAAGAATTGACGTCATCATACTCCACATCCACAGGACTTGACACAGGGACATCCACTCTTTCTACCCCCTGTCCCACCACTGCCATGTCCCCCCTGTCCCCTCGGATCACTGTCCAGGAGTATTCAAGCAACGCAAGGTACACTCAGTTGGTGCTAACATTAACCATAGACTCTAAATGCTGATACTGAAGGGGACATGCATTATCGTACTTTCGTCTTGCCATTCACGCTTAAATGAAATAAATAAATAAATTTGCTTAAATATGCATAAATAAATTTAATAGTGGAGGAAGTCTTTGTTTGTGTGTAAATGTAGTGGTCATCCAACACATTGTATATTTACATTCATGATGTATTTGTATTTTTATGCTCTCAAACAGACTTTAAAAAGATTTTTAAAAATCTGTATTGTTTTCATACCATGTAAGATGAGCTCGTGTTTTTGTTTCAGCAGTGTATTCTTGGTGATATTTTTTAGCTCCCATTCATGCATGTACCAGTTTATCTGATTACAGAACCCTTTGAAGTAGAAACACACTGTAGTTCCATCCACATGCTCCACATCTGCAATGTAAAACCATCTGCAGCACCTGCTTCTAACAAAGCTGTGCATTTGTGTGTGTGCGCGTGCACGCATGTGTGTGGTGAAGGTATTAAAATGTGAATGTGTTGTTGAGTAGCACGATCTATTTTCATTTATCTTTCTTTGCTTTTTATTGATAATGTGATTGGAACATTCGGATCCTGCTTAAATGTGGGATCACTGTCGCCAGTTAACATGATCTACATTGCACCAAGATGTATTTTGTCGACAGCAAACATCCCTCAAACTGTATCATGCTTTAATATGTTCAGCGTTGTGAGTAAATTGTGTTGCATTGGGATTCACACTTGATGTGTCCTCCTTAGGAATCCATTGACGAGGCCACATTGTGTTGACATCCCCACTGAACGGCAGCAGGGGGCACTGTCCCCTGGAGCACCCATGGCCCGCAGTGTCAGTGTCTTTGGCCCTCTGGAGGAGCCACCTCAACAAAGCCGCTGTGTGCCGACATCAGGCAGCCTGCCGAGCCGCCTCAACCAAAACGTTGTATGTCCCAACACCTCGTTTAAGCCACAAAAGCTTTTTTACAACTGTTTTTAGACACTGAAAAGTATCCCACATGACAAACAGGATTTCAGTTCCCCCTTAAACAACTTTATATGTGTAACTTGTATCATTGACAGCCATGCGCTTAAAATTGGGTAATAACAAATTTGGATCTGATTTCTCCCCTGCTGGAAGGATGTGGAATGAGGTTTTTAAAGAGTGTATTTTCCTTGATCCTATTTGGCTGTGCAAATTTGTAAAAAGCACATTTTTAACATGTTCAATATTTACAAACCAATCTGACCTGACATCTAGTAATATAAGGAGAAAACCAGGCACCCCCTCCCTCCAACTGAGGTTGCTGAGGGTTGTAATTAATACAATTGTCTTACTGTCCTGTCCTGTGCAGGACCAGCTGAGTATGGACTGGAGGCTTCATAACCCTGAGCCAGTCACAGTTCCCTACCTGAGCCCCGTGGTTCTGTGGAAGGAGCTGGAGAGCCTTTTGGAGAATGAGGGTGACCCAGTGATCACGGAGGCCGACATGGTGGATCATCATCCAATCATTTACTGGAACCTACTTTGGTACTTCAGACGCCTGGATCTGCCTAGCAACTTGCCTGGACTTATACTCACCTCTGAGCACTGCAACAGGGGCTCCCAGGTGAGACGCGCATGCGCACACACACACACACACACACACACACACACAAACAATCATTATGCCACACGTTGAAATGACTTCATGGTGGATCGTGACCATGGTATCTATGCCTGATTTGCTTTCATGTTTCTGCTTCATCAGCTTTCAGGATGTGTAATGACAGGAACCTTCTAAAAACTTCTTTTGCTCTTTGGCTTCAACAACGGATTAACATAAATCTGACAATTAAAGAAAACATTCCATCCATCCATCTAGGTCCCTCGTCACTGGATGTCTGAGGACAGTAAACATGTATTGATCCAAATCCTGTGGGACAATCTCAAGCTTCACCAGGATCCTGTCCAGCCTCTCTACATCCTCTGGAACACATACAGTGAGTCTCACTGCTTGGTTTCTTCTCACACTCTCTTGCTGTCTCACTCACTCTCTGTCTTCTGGCGGCAGGATATAAGAAAAACAGATATAAACAGACAACTGGTAAATGAATGATCTTCTGTATGCTTTTGTTCCCGTTCCTAACTCAATGAATAAAATCCACCCCTAATTCTACAGTTCTACAGCCTTGGATCCATGTCAATTACCATGGCTTCCAATGGTGATCAGGTGCGCTCACAGTGTATACAGCTCAGATTGAAGGCAAACATAATATGTATTCACATTTCGGTTACAATAAGACAGTTTTGAACAGACTGAACTTGCTCCAATGAAATGTTCTTAGTAGACAAGCCGAATTCCAAAAAGCACTATAAAATCAGAAACAACAAACGCTTTAAAAACTCAGACATCTATCGCTGACGAGCACTGATTCTATCGACATTTTAAGGTATTAAGGTTGGAGGTGATGGTGAAATAGTTAATTTCAGTTAACTGGCATTAACATGTTTGGTAATTTGGCAGCATCTGGTGGGAGTGTGTTAATCTGTCTGCTAAAAGCCTGTCTGCTCTCTGTCTTTCAGGGCTTAATTGTACTCTGTTGTTAGACAGTGAGTGTCCGTCTCTTCCTGCTGATTCCCACAGATGAGTCCTGTTGTTTCTGTTTTCTCTGTGTGGGAAACCTTTTCTATCTCACTCTCCTTTTCATTTGTGCTGTAGGCATACAGTACACATCTGTGATTTGTGCTTCTTGCTTGATGCTTTGCTGTGCTCTGTGGAAAGTCAGCTTCTACTTTTCATGGTTTCACTGTGTTTGATGTAAAAGTTTCTGGCGATTGAAGAATCGAGTCAAACCTGATGATGATTTGGTCACGTGGGTTATTAGCATTGCACATGTTTGTGCTGTATTTGAATGTGGGTTTACATCTCTACTGAATTTTCCTGACATTCATGCAGTTTTTCATGTGGCAGTATTCAAAGATGGCTGTTTTGTCAATACAAAAAGTGCTGTGTATCACTGTTAAACCCTTTTTAGCACATTTTTTACTTTGAATATGTTGAAACATGGCTGCCAACATTGTTTTCTTTCTGGCTACATAGATTCTATGCATCTCAACAACAACGCTATTATGGGGGGAGATGGATGAGAACAATTGTGTGCGCAACAATATTCAGCAGTGTCACATTTTGACTTTTGAGCCGTAATAGCATGGAAAGTCCAATCTGTTTAGAAAAGTCACAGTGTCATATCTGATGCATCTCTGATTTATTTATTTGTTAATAATTTCTTTTGTATTTACATGTTCACCTCTCGTGCCACTTTGTGAGCAAAACATCAGAATTTAGTCACTTGATCCTGGAGGTGTAAATGTAGCCTCTCTTTCAATTTTCATTCAATCTATTATTAATATACTTATACATAGATATTTAGATTCAATGAGTTAACTCAAATTAAATTAAACAGATTCAGGCTTTGTGTCACTTACATTTAACAAAGTAACTAAGTTTGCTGTTACCAGTCTCAAGTTGTCTAGTATAGTAAACAATGTCAAACCCATTTTCATTATTACTGGTATAACAATATCACACATTCTTTGTTAAACCTGTGTATGTGCGTGTGTGTGTGCGTGTGTGAACATAGGTGTTGGTTATCCTATGTCTCGTCCAGTTCCCGACGAAGAGAAGCTGTTCAGCGAAGAGTTGCTGCAGTGTGTGGTGAAGAGCATCCAGAAGAACGATGTCGGCAGGCCATTGGCTCAGCTGCTGCAGTTGCTCGGACAAACACTCGGAGTCAAAAGGCAAAGGTCAGGGTACAAGGCTTGCTGCCTATCAAAGGTGTCATGATCTCAGTGACATGGTCAAAAATCTAAGCAAAACAAGATTTTCGTGTTTGTTGGCTGATTTGTTTTTTTTGGGGGTTTTTTCAGGAGTTTGTACAGGGACATCCTCTTCCTTTCCCTTGTGGCTCTTGGGAAAGACAACATTGATATTGGTCAGTCAGTCCTACTTTATGTTGTTTCATTGCCAGTCTAAACATTTCAATCACTCCGTAGCTGTAAAAAAAGATTTTCTAGCTTTTGTCATATCACCTCTTTGATGTTTTCCCCCCAAATTTGAAACCTACGAAAAATATCTAAAAGATGTTGTGCTGATGGGTTTTTACTCAAGTTGACCCATTTGCATGACATCCACAGTCATTGCATTCAGTGTTAATATAAAAAAATGTAGTTATGTAGTAAGATTGTTCATACTCTCTTCCTCCCCTAGATGCATTCGATCGTGAGTACAAGTTGGCCTATGACCGCCTCACGCCCAGCCTGGTGAAACTGACCCACAACTGTGACCGTCCTCCGAGTACCGGCGTCATGGAGTGTCGCAGGACATTTGGAGAGCCGTACCTGTAATCCCACAGGTTTACTCACTACACAATCTGTGAAGCGATTTCTTTAAGACAAGCTCAGGAAACATGCTGAATGTGTCTTCACATTCTGTAACTGATCACTAATTTGAGCTGACAGCGTTATGTAGCCTAACATAAAACGATTTTTACAGACAAACCACTCACCATTCATACAGTGGGTCGAGACCACTTGCTTTATTTTGAAAACCTGTGCAAAATTCAGTAAAGACAGAGAATTAGATTTTTTAAAATACATTTATTTTGTATAGTCATTTATGAAGTCTAATTTTAGCAATATTTTATCGTGAATAATATTTATACAAAGTAAGATTTATTTATTGTAGTGTCTTCTTTTTCTTTGATGTGGTGTTTTATTGTCAGCGGTCTCGTGTGTCCTTTGTGTTGGGACGTCCCAAGGATGTGACTGTTTAAACCAGAATTCCCTGACTATTCACTACTACACCCAAATGTGGAAAAGGTTACGTGCTGTGTTGGGCTAGAAAATAATCATCTAAATGTTTAAAACCACTTATGTTTAAAACCTCCTCCGTCTCCCTCCTGCTGCACCTTAACTTTGCTTCCTCCCACCCGAGAACACCAGACACAACATGATTGAATTGACGTAGTGAATCTTAGAGGACGTGTCTTGTTGTTTTTCACAGAAGACTCAATTCTTAGACTTCAATCAGGATGTAATGAAGATTTCAACAGAATGCTACAAAAAGTGTTTTTAGAAGTTATATACTTCAACTGTAACATTCATCCAAAAAGGAGTTACAAAAATCATCTACAGTTAACTTCATGTATTTGAAAGTGATTATTTTTTTTACATGGTGGAATGTCAAAGGCACATTAACCGTTTTGTTTTTAGTGGACCTACAGTAAACATCAGCGTTCATCATCTTGGTACTAAAGCACCTTCTGGTGGGCACGTGTGGTCTACAGTGCTTCACTGGAAGCATAAAAGTGTAGGAGCTTTATTTTATATTTGGGTTTAAACCATCAGCACTATACTTACAGTATACCTGTTTCTTAGAGTAGAAATGAAGGATGAAGTAAACCAGCAGAGACTGTGTGTAGGAGCCTTACATTTAGGGTTTTTTTCCAGGTTCTCTGGAATCTTATTAAATACAGTGACCACAAGCCTTAAAGAGACTGAAAAAATAATAAAATATAATCTTTGTATGTTAGGAGTTACTGAAGTTCACAAAAGGGATGTTAGAAACTAACCAAACTGTCTGGAGAAACATTATCCATCTCATCCTGAAAGTCTGATGGCATGTAATTAACTTACTTTACACCAAGGCTATAAAGGGAATGTTGAAAATCTGTATGTAAATTTAAAGAAAAAATGGAAATGAAAGCTGGACTTTAGCATTGAAAACAATAACCTGGTATTGACAAACATTCTGTTATTTTTCTATAAGACGCTATAGGTGATATGCAGGTGACAAGATATCTTAAATGTAGATTAAAACCAGGATGAGCTTGGTTGATTTAAACAGGTGTCTCTGTTACACGTTGCTTTTAAAACTCAAGTTGAAATGCATTGAAATTCTGATTTTACTTTCAGGACTAAACTAGGTTTAGGCCAGACTGTGCAGGGAGAAGATGAAGACATGTACAGTACAAATCTAATTTTTATCTTATTTTTTCATTTTATTTTCATTCTGTTTATTTTCATAAATTCTACATATTTACACAGTACATATTTCTAGTAATTCTGCCATTTTGAGGGTCAGAAATCCAGGTTTTATTTCTATATAAGTAATGGAAGTTACAGACCTGTGGTTAGGTCTTTACTTTAGGATTATATCACGTTAAATTCCCTGTTTTATACTGTACATGTTTTTGATTGGACACGTTGATTACTTGTTGCTGCCGCTGTTTGTTGTTAAGACAATTTTAACTCTAATATTTGTCAGAAACATCCTGGAAGAATATTGAAGTCAGAATCCTTCATCTTTCAATGGTGAATTGAAAGAAAATCCTTCTTATGGTGAAGGAAAAGCACAACAAAGTAGAGCAGTTCAAACATAAATCTTTGGTTATGGTTTGATAATTTAGTGTTTGATTTTTTTTCTGTCAGTCAGCCTGTACGAGATTTTAATTGTAGAGCAAAACAGATTTGGGATAAAACTGTATACTTAAAGGACAAGGATTTGGAATCTGCTAATGTGGTCATGTGTGTATTAAATAATGTAACAGTGACTGATGAACTGAGTGGTGGTTGGAGGAGGACCATGAACGCACATGGTCTCATGAACACTAACCACATGGATGATTTAAGACAAAGTGTCTCCAATCCTGGAAAAGCCAGTTGCACTTTGCTCCAGACTAAGTGAACTGATTGTTTTCGTGTTGAAATGTTTAGCACAGCCTGGAGAGCATGTGTTGACCACAGCGACTTGAAACTTTCATCTGCGTTTTTGTTGTACAAAATGGTTTTGCAGTATCTTAACATGTTCGCATTTTATAAGAGTTTATTCACACGTGTACAAATGTCCTTTCGAGTGGGGAAGGGTCTGTACAGAGGCTGTGTGAGTGTAAATAAATTCACCCTTACTGTCATCTGCCTTTGTGACTGTTTTGAAAGGGTCACACATCCAGATGTGTGTTTTCTACCTTCAGTACATCTCACTGAAATTTGTTAATATTTACTTTTATATTGAAAACATGTCTGAACAGGTTCTGCATGAAAAAATTGTGCTCACACTTTAAATTCACTGTTAAAAAAATAATTTATTGCAGCGTGGGGTTTTAATTTGACATAGTGATAGTTTGTCTATCAATAATACACATTTGCATTCATTCAGAAGAGTTTAAACAAGTATGATTTCTTGTTTTCTTAGATCTACAACAATCCAATTGTTGATACACACCATTAACCAACAAACACACACGAATAAGGGCTTTCCTTGACTTATCAAATGTTGTGATGACATCTGAAATACTTTTCACACTAAAACTGACTTAATTTTTCACACACTGAACAATGACGAACACTACTGTGGCAGAATACAGAGACGAGTTTTAGGGACAGAAAACAAAATTCAAGACTTAAGTTGCATTCAGTGTTTTATAGTGCTGCAAAATCCTTGCTGCCAACACAATGTTTTCACCCTGTCCCCTGAAGCGTTACTCATTATTAAAGGAAAAATCCACCTTATATTTGAAATGAAACCATGAGTTGAGCAACGGATTGCCATATTTTTTACTTGTTTTGTTTTCTTTAGTGTGATTTTGCTCTCCTTGTAGATGACTTTACTACCAAAACTGAGAGAGATGTTGGCAATATATTTCTTAATTATCAGGACAAGAGAATAATTTTGTAATAATCCCTATTATCAGTTGGCCCTGACAATTCAGAATGTTTTTATTGATAAAAAAAAAAAAGACTGCCATTGATCCTCACAGTAAAAAAACCCAGACAAACCCCCCAAAAAACAGTTAATGTAATCACAAAAGAGATTATGTTGGTAAAACTTCCTTAATAATCTGATTTTTCAATTGTGTATTATTCAAAATAAACTTAAAATGTCTACATTATATTAATTAGCAAATTAAAGCTAAAAGCAATGAGTATAAAGTACATTAAATATGTTGAGGCAACATTTGTGCAAAAGAACAACATTAAAATAATTAATTACAAGCTTCAATTACCTGCCAGAATATACTGAAAATATAAACATTTTCAAGTCTGGTGGATTTTTCACTTTAATGTCACGTCATTCAGATGAGTTCTACCTAAGTCATTTGTTGCGTTTAGTGGTACTGTGCGCTCTTTGCATCATCCGTTCAACTTAGATGGAAATGGGACAGATGAGGATGCGTTCCTCCAGCAGGACGCTGAGGACGAGGAACACAAAGTACAGGAGGAACATGGTGGAGCCCAGCATTCGACTCATCTTCCAGCGGCAGACCGCGATGGAGATAACAACAAAAAGGAGCATGAGGAAGAGCAGCACAATGGCACAGAACAGGCCTTTTGATCTGACGGTTACCGGCGCGCCGTTATGGAGCAGTGAGAATATGAGCCAGGGGACAGGAAGGCTGAAAAAAAGTAAGTAGAATGTGTATGAGCAAGGTTGTTACGGTTTGTACTTGTACTGGCTGTTAAAAAATGTAAAGGCACTCACCACCGTTACGCTTCCCTCACTGTTAGATCACTACCTGGTGCAACTTCTTTGTGAATTTAAAGCATTTTTATCTTGCCATTGCTCACCCTACAGTGATGTCGAAGATGTTGCTGCCCACTGAGCTGGACACGGCCATGTCACCCAGGCCTTTCTGAGCCACGATTACACTGGTGATGAGGTCTGGGATGGACGTTCCAGCCGCTAAGATGGTCAGACCCATGATTTCCTCTGAGATTCCCATCGTCTCACCCACCTGGACCACAGATGAGTAAAAACAGTGTCATTATAATGAAAAGAAGAAAAAGTTTGATAAGCTCATTCTTGACTCTTAACTCTGAATGTGAGGCACTAACCACCAAACCACTGTGTCATGTCACGTCTTGTTTCTCAATCCCAACTGCTCTAAGTGTCAATCCTCAAATTTTTCTAAAATTAAAACGCATCACCAATTTTGATTTTTAGCTTTCACACGAAGAAACTTTAATCATACTTCCACTGAGGAAACACCGGCCTTTACATGGAATAATGTGTACCAGAGATTGAGCGATGATACCTGTAAGATGCTTAAGTTAGTGTCTTTGATCCTGCTCAGGCTATAATCACGTAAACATTGCACACTGACCTGATGAGCCCACCAAACCATCAGATAGGAAAACACTCCAATCCACAGGATGGAGCCAATAAAAGTCACAGCAAAGTACCGCTTGGATGCCTGGAAAATGGAAAGAAAAGTGACATCATCCGACAATCGCCCCAAGTGAATTGAACTTTCAGATGACTTGTCAGATCAACATTTGGTCAACCTGTCGCACACAGTTCACACTCCAGTACATTATAGATGATTTGTTTAAGTACAGAATGTTGATTTTGTATCCTAAGATGCTTTTATGCTAACCCTACACGAGCAGAGTTACTTGGAGTATGAAATATCATCCCTGGTTTGCTTTGCAACATACTGAAAACCACTTCCTATTTTGTAAACAAAGATGGTATGTCTCACACATTTGGCCAGCACTTAAGAGACAAAAGTTGACAATTCTGCCTCCTGCAATTTTTGCAGATATTGCATCGCCTTCCTTGAGAGTACCAACCTAATTTTGCTGTATGCTTACAATAACTAATAAAGTCTTATCTTATTATTATTGTTGTTATATTATTGTTATTTCATTATTACGCATCACGTTATTACATATGTTATTATGCCGTTATTACATTGTTATTACATAGTTATTATTTTGTTATTGCGTCATAGTTTCTTTGTAGTTATTTTGTAGTTACAATGTTATTACATTATTATTACACATCACGTTATGACATATGTTATTACATTGTTATTATTTCGTTATTGCGTTGAAGTTTCTTCGTTGTTTATTCGTAGTTTCGTAATTACATCGTAGTTCGTGTTTTTTTCGTTATTGCGTCGTAGTTAGTTTGCAGATTCTTCATAGTTATTTCGTACTTACATTGTGATTTAATTTTTATTGCATTGTTACAATGTTATTACATTGTGATTAGATCGTTGTTATTAATATTTGGACCATGTGCCCTCGCCATTGTGTGTTTGTCAAATGTGAATTCCCCTCGATGTTTAATAATTATACGTATTATTGTCATATCTGCTTGCTAAATAAATTGTATTTTTGTAAGAAAATAAATTTGTAGTAAGTCATCTATTGTTAGGTAATACGCATGATGTTCAAGGCTCATACAATAAATTCATATAGTAACTTCTAACATGGTGTCTGTGGTTTCCATGGAGTTTAAATCCAAGTCATGAGAGTCATACTGACCGGGTTGCGGACATCAGGCAGCGTGAGCCATAATGGAAACACGATAGGGAACAGGAAGAGATATGTGGCCTGCTTGTGTTTGGTCGCTGGCCATTCTAAAGTCAGCGGCTCACTCTTCTCTGCCTCATTTTCCTCTTCCTCATCAGTTCTATCACGGTCATCATCACTCTCTCTGGAATCATTACTGTCCTCACCCCTGCTGTTGTTCCCTGGGCCGTCCCCGGAGACCTCAGAGCCCCCTGAGACGGCAGAAGCCTCCTGGAAGACAAAGCAGCGTGGACAGTTTGTCCTCTCAAACTGGGCAGATTCTGATGATGAAATGATTAAAGTTATAAAATGTATTTGATGAGGTGTACAAAGTTTAGCTTTGATAATTTCTTTATGCTGTGGCTTTAAAATTAGACTTGTTTGACTCAGTTTATCTTGAACTATGACTGAACAAATTTTTTCTATAATTCACAGCCATTTAATAAATTTTCCACAAAACTGGATCTAATTTTTATATAAAACTTCCATTTTATTTCCAGTACAACAGAACATGAAGGTACCTTTACCTGTGTCTTTTGCTGATCGACAGTCTTAGGCATCTCTTGAGTGTCTGCAGGCTTTGAAGTCGAAGGCGCTGCAGCTGAGCGGACCTCATCAGCCTTTGACTCTGGCCTTCTGTTAGAGTCTACCGTAAATAAGGGGAGAAGACAAAGCGACAGGGATTCATTTGGTTCCAGTCATATCAGATCGACTCATCTGACCATCAAAAAGAGAAATCTGTCAGTGTGATGACAGCGCCACCTATAGGACATCATGAAAGCTTCCTTTTGCCCAGGTAAACATTAAAACCATCCTTTATGCAACACAGAGTAAAACTGGTTTTATTACATTGCTTTATTCTTTTTTTTTCTTGTCTGGTTCTTTTATTCTTTTTTTTTTCTTGTCTGGTTCTTTTATTCTTTTTTTTCTTGTCTGGTT
>OMNV01029006.1:21584-35391 GCA_900303265.1 Brotula barbata | reverse complement strand
GAGGCGGCGATTCGATGACGTTTGTCATTGTTACACAGTCTGTGACACCTGGGATCCTTTCTGTCAGCATCATCAAAGGACTCCACACACACACTCACACAACCATAAATCATCATGTCCTGCTTTCACCCTAACGGAGCAGATGAAAGGCCACAAAATATAGTGTGTATAGATAAAAGTCGACCTCGGTAATAACTGCTTTGGAGAAATGTCGCCAACGCTGACTGTTTATGTCCACAGAACTACGATAAAATAAAAGACAGTGGCATCAGTAGCAGTTAGTACACCACAGAGCACATCACAGAAAAAAATTGGCTTTCAACATTTACATTTATGTGTGTCATCAAATATCACATCCAATATCTGACACGTCTGTTTACCTTTGAGGAACAAGGAGAAACTGATTCACTGTAATGACTACACGCCATCAGCTGCTATCTATCTCTCTGTTGATCCGCTCCAAGTCTGTCAAACACTAAACCATCACCTGTGGCCTAGAAAGGGTTTGTAGAAACTGTTAGGACAGAGCAGGTGGGGTTACTACGACTGACCTTCTCTGGCTCCTCGGCCGTCCACACCTTGACGATGCTCATGTGCTTGTTGATCTGCGTCTTGACCACCTGCTCGATCTGAGCGTTGAACTTCATGAAGCTGACGTAGAAGATGTAGCCCATCACCAGCATGATGCTCTCCCACCACACGATCATGTTGTCCATGAAGAAGACAATGAGCATGATGAGATCCATGATGTAGAAGGACACGTCCCGGAAGAGCGGCCACCAGGTCAGATGCAGCATCTCGTGGGAGAATATGGCGCACATGCCAATCACGAACAGGATGTTGAAGACGGCTGAGCCCACGATGGTGCCGATGCCCACGTTGCTGCGGGAGATGAAGACACCAATCAGGGAGGTGAAGAGCTCAGGGGCGGATCCTCCGGCCGCCATGAAGGTCGCCCCTGCCACATCGTCGGAGATGGCCAGCCTGTCGGTGATGACCTCAAGGGCGGGAACAAAGAATTCATCGCAGACGATGGCCAAAGCGACAAACATGTAGGTCATGCCCATGACGTGCAGAATCACCCAGCCCTGCCGCCGCTGGTCCACCGTGAACAGGTCCTTTGGGTACTCCCCCTTTCTGTGAGGGGGGTGGAACGGGGAGGACGTGTTGGTCGTGGTCGTCTGTGGAGGAGGTGGTGGGGTGAATGGTTTGGGAGTTTTAGGATCTACATAGATACATTGTTCAATATCTGTCTTGTTGACAACTATTACCAGAGGAGGTTTGGTGCTGTGTGGTGAAATCAGCTCCTCTGTGTCATTGGGCGCAATCACCTCCCGAATCTTGACCTGAACAACACCACCGCCACCACCACCACCCGCTGCCTCTCTGGGAACATCACGCATCTGTGACAACCTGGCCCTCAGGGTCAGTGTGTACATGAAGCACAACAACACACCTGAGCTGAAGAAGAGGACACGACTCCACCTGAGTCTCCTCCTCGGAGACGAGTACACATTCATTGCCCTTGTGGTCTCGGCTCCAAACTGGAAATTATGTCGGCTGCATTGCTATACGTTAACAGTTCCAGAGCCGTTGTTTGGCAAAAACACGATGCTGACAGAGGAGAGGTACACACACGCAAGCATGGTGTGCTTCATCTTTTACAGCTGCCATGGACGGAGACCACAGAGGGAACTGAAAACAGAAAACATAGACAGCGTTGGAAAACTGGTATCCATATCACAGAGCACTGAGTGTGGACTGGACTAGGACCTCATGACTGATTCATTTAAGAAAAGGTCCAAAAACAGAAAATGTTTTGTGTATTGTAAGTGATGTCTCCAAAATTTTATTTCTAAAGAATATTTTGTAAACCCCGATGTATTCCACCAACAATAATCTAAAACAGAGAAGAGAAAAGCGGAAAAATCAGTACATTTAAAACCACTAAATACGATTGAAAATGGTTAAATTGGTGGATTAAAGGAGGAAAATACGCAAATTTCAGATCCGTGCACGCTCAGAAAACTTGACTCAATAAAGAAAAATCAATCTTTTAGTCAGGGAGATCTTCAATCAGATTATAAAAATGACAGCAGATTATCATTCTAAAATCACCTTTTACAAAAAAACACTGAAATGTGGGGTGAAATGTATAAAAATTGAATGTGTGAATAACGTAAATTTCCATGCAAATGTTACTTTCAAGCCTCGAGCCTCATATGCTGGCCTGCATTTCTTTAAACCTACTTGTTGCATAGTTGCAGAGGCAAATCATAGGGTGTGTGTGTGTGTGTGTGTGTGTGTGTTGGGGTGATGGGAGATGCAGACAGCCACCTGTTACTATGGCTACATAATCACACAGGCTTTTGCTTGCCATAAAACCGGAGTCTATAAAAGACACATCAAACATTTTCTATCATTTAAAACACAACTGAAGTGCACAAATAATCCATTCAGAAATGAATCGTCTTTAATAATTACCAATTATGTGTCGGTGTTGACGGGTAGAGACGCACTGTAGGTTTTACAGCTGTAAAAATGGAGAGGAGTGGAAGATGAATTCATCCTACCTGCAGCATCCAACTCCCTATTTCATAGAAACTGGAATATGACGCTACAAATGTGCAGCACAGCAGCGCGGATTATGACGCATGAACGAAACAACGCGCTCAATTAAATTGCCTTGTAATCTTTTTTTTTTTTTAAATAAAATAAAAAACCAAACTACTACTAAAGACCTCCAGCCCCATGAGGCGGCCGTGTGGGTGGTGAAGCCCCGGGTTCTTACCTGGACCGCCGGCTCCGCTGTCCGCTGCGGACCATCCGTCCCTCCAGCTGTGCGTAATGGACGCAGAGATGCTGACTCCAGTTTTTGGGGAGCTACAAGGGCGCACCGCATGTCAGGGCTTCAACGAAGCTCAGCATAATGCCGCTAAGAGGATTAGGAGCCAAACAACACTCACCTTCCCTTTCAGACGTAACGCTGTATCAACACGGCAACATTCACACTCCGCTCACCACAGCTTCCTATCTGAGCTGGGAAAAAACAGAAACAGCAACACACGGGTGGAGGCAGGAGAATCTGATGATAGGTGGTCATTTTTGGGTGTGGCCAGGTGTGTCATCTTGGTGTTGACGTCTGATTATTTGTCGTAATAAACAACGTGATTTGTTATGTGTTAATATCACAGCTGTGTGATTTTTGGGCCAATGTGAAGGAAGTGTTCCATTGTTGATACCAATTCTGACAGTGATTTAAGTCTGTGGTCCATTACAAGTGAAAAAGGGACATTTAAAAAGGAATCCACAAATTATACAGATTACATTTAGTTTATTGTTGGGGATAGGAAACAAAATTCAGCATGTGGAAACAACTGTATGAAGGCTTTTCGTCTTTCGTCAGGGAGACACACGGTCAGTGGTTGTGCACTGAGCAGGCACAGTAGAGGGCGCTGTTTTACTGTTAGTAGTCATGATTCATTATGGACAGACTTCAGAAATGTAACCACTCAAAATGACTACAAAGAGCAAGGATCCACAATTCATCTTAAAAATAAAATCAAAAATTCCATTAGAACCATTTCAAAATTAAACAAAAGAAAATAGAACTGAACATTAACCAAAATCAGTACTGTGAACATATTGAGACATAGTATGAAATTCAACATATGAATGTTACTGGGTAATTCCAATATCAGTCTTTAACTTGTAGGCTCACCCCATCATTAACGGGCAAAGATATGAAGTCAAGTTGTGTCCAACACAGATGCATCTTCAAATGCATCCCTGCTCAGTTTGTAAAAAAAGAGGAAACAAATTTAGCTGCAAACAATACACCTTAAATAAATAATCATTCTAAAACAAAGTGTAAACTGAGGTGAACAAATATGACAGTCTCATAAGTGTAGTCACATCAATAATCATCGCTCTTCAGAAAATGAAAACCAGAACACAGTGACAAAAACAAGAATGATGAAAGTTTTTTGTATTCATCTATTTAAGTTTAAACTATCGTTCAGTTGATGTTGTAAGAACCTTGAAATGAAAACTGTTAAGAGTTCATAGACAAAAGATATCCTTAAATATCCTCCAATGTACATTTCCAATGTACACACCAAGACAAATGTCATATTTCTAAACATATACAATATATAACCAATTCACTTCTAAATATTCCTAAATATGTTTATGATAGATAATGTCTAACATTAGCTGTAGATCCATGCTGACCCATTTGAAAATAAAACTGATGCTCATCATGCATTATTTACTGGTTTGAGCATTCATGTGCATAAAGTTTGAATTTGTCTTAATGATGGAAAAATTACCAATTTATTTTTAGTTAAATGATCATAAATATAAAACACATGCAGGTTTTCTGTCTGTTTACAAACAGAAAACATTAATAACTTTGATTTAATGGTCTTCTTTTGGTCCTCTGTGTATCAAAACCCTCTTCTATCAGTTACTGAATGGCATCTGAAAAGTTTTGTCGCCCTCCAGTGGTCGTTTGCCGTATGGCTACAGTGGTGGAAAAGCTACTTGGGGCGCACCTAGCAGCAGTATTTTTATGACATCACCGGTGGGTGTGGTTACAGGTAAAAGAAACACACACACACAACGATGATGGGGGGATGGGAGTGGATTGTCAGAGGTGTAAAACACTTGAAGTTTAAGATAAAATGGAAACAAAACAAGATTTTCAGCTCGAACTACATTACTATAAAGTTGTAAACAACTTTGTGCTGCGTGGTACGATTCGGTCTGCAGGATGTTAAAATTTCCCTGACAGAGGTGTGTGTGATCGTGAGTGGTGTGTATGTGCATCTTGAAGTCAATGACAGGTCAGAACAAATCAGATGATCTTAGTGGAGTTTCCGTTTTCTTGAGCGGAATCGTCTACATCTCTGCTTGTACAGGTGTCGAAAATTGATGAAAAGGCCTGAGGAGGACAAGAAACCTTGGTGAGTATTTGGCTGACAGAGTCACACTCAATTTCATTCTGATGTTTGTAAATCGTGTATGTCTCACTCAGAAACATGAGGACCAGGTAGATTTGCAGCGTGTACGAGAAACTTAAAGATCCTCCGAGCACGGTGGGGAGGTGGAGGCTGAACAGACGCGTCTCATCAAAGATGGGCAGCGACTGAATCACGGCCACGGCTGGAAACACACACACAGGATGGAAAACTGTCAGCTTAAGTGTATTTATAAGGTGCTAGATTCTGTATGTCTCACAGCAATTACTTGATCTGCTTTGGTTTTTATTGCCTCCAATCGAGGCTGCCGGTCTGTTTTTTCATATTGGGCCATCTGATCCATCACGTATCACTTTTTTGGTGCTTTAGAGCAGCTGTTAGTACATCTGTGGCAATAAACGGCTCTTTCTGCCAACTCCCTTCTTCTCCACCTGACCAAAGTTCCCTTAGGCCAAGTTCAGTGTGATAATCAAATATTTCCATTCTTAAACACTCTGTAGGTTCCTTGACATCCATTTCAAATTTTGAGGAAGCAGAAAACAATAACCTTCAGCTATGACACCAAGTGGGTAAAGAGGGATCCACAGGCTGTATCTGATCCACGTTAACAGCTTCCACTCTATGCCAATGCAGGCCAGCATGTAGAAAGGGTACCTGATGTAGAGAATGGAGGATCACATGATGCAGAAGATAAAAAAAAAAAGCAGACACTTATTCATCAGAGGAGTTCAGCACGGAGAGACGAGCTCACCTGAAGATCTCAATGCTGCTCCACAGGTAGAACACGAAGAAAACAACCGGTTTATTCTGCATCTGGTCCAGGCAGCCGAAGATGACGAACAGAATGATGTTTCTGCCTGCGACCTGCATTACCAGAACAGAGGAAACAATCAAATAGACTTCGCTATGAGACACTGCACCACTTCTCACTCGTTGGCCCAAAATAAATTCCATAGCTATTGAAACAAACTACGCCTGAATAATTCAGTATTAATGTTTATACAGTCATATTTCTTCCTTTAAAGATTACCTGATGACCTGTACGCTTTACCTGTATCATAGCAGGAAAAAACCCCGTCTTAACCAGGCCCAACAAGGGGTTAACGACCTCCAGCACGGCCATCATCTGACAGAAATACATCATGTCAGCTGTGGTGTGAAAGGTGTCATAGAATGAATCTGAAGGCAGACAGACACAGAAATAATTAAGCACGATGCATGAATCTCTATCATCATCATTTGCAAAACAAATCCTGCTTCTAAGCAAATCAGCTCATGTGAATGGTTGCTCACAACACACAGGCAGTGGTTCTCTGTGTGTGTGTGCGTGTGTGTGTGTGACGTCTCTATGCTGTTTTTGTGTTCCATCATTATTTGCCCCAAAGCTGTTGTCTGGTAATTAATCCTTTGAATTTTAATAAAATGCAAATGCTATTTAATGACGACAGTTATTTGAGTTTTTCTTTAACCCTTTTCTTCACCATTTGAACATTTTACATGGTGTGGCTACTTAACCGTTCCTGTTATTGTCAAGTTTCTATAAAAAAAACAATTAAAAACATTTTCCCTCCATCTGATTAACTCAGAGGATATTTATTTTTTACTATGACATCATTTATAGTACTGCACAACGGCCTCCTGATAATTTCACCATTGTTTTGTTCAGGGTTGTATTGAAAGCTGTGATAACGTTTTCATTGAAAGAAATCAGCAGGAAGTAACAATGTGAATGGACGGTACTATAAATCCATGGGACTTATGTGTAAACCTGAAAGGGTCTCAAAGATTGTTTCTTGGACAATTAACTACAAAAAAAAGTTGAATTCATGTCATTTTTTTCCCAAATATCCATGTTTTGATTATTGATCATCGCCGATCCAAGCACTTCCTTTGTTATCGTCAGAGGAATCATGATTTCAATTTAAATACCAAGCAATCAACACACTTCATTCTTTTGACAGCTGCAGTGTTCTGTGTCAGGTCACAACACGGTCCAACCAAATGTTCAATATTTACCTCATTATCTTCTACAAAGTTTGCTATGATGATTCCTTCAGGAACTGTAGGCAAATATTTCCACTGTGGAAGTCTTGATGACCAACAATAATGTAAACGGTGTTCTTTTGGACTAATATAACCATGTGACTGGAAAACCAATTGTCTGCAATAACCTTTGCCTTGATCCTTTCAGTCTGCTCACTGAGGAGTCGAACTGTTCATTTCTTACATACCTTCACCAAGAATGAACAGTCGCACCGTCATGTTGACAAAGATCCAGGAGAATCCCAGGAACTGCACCAGGTTGTACATGAACAGGTAGCCTCTCTTTAGACCGACGTACGCTGAGCAAACACAAAACAGATGAAATAAATCAACGACACTAAATGAAATACATGTAATCAGAAAGATCTCTATGAGATGTTTGAAGTTTACAAATGCAGCAGTTTGTGTGACTTACGGTCTTTACGAACTCTTGACTCAACACATACTTTGTTTATTTTCTCCTCCTGAAATAGAGCACACCATTAAAATCTCACGTTGGATAGACTAAACGAAACCACACAGAATTTTCATCAGACAACATGGAGCAAAGAGCTTTAAAAAAAGATCACTTCAACATTTCTTCACGTGGTTTCTACCTTTGCCTGAAGCTCCATCTCAGCGTCGGACTCATCCATCCAGCGGTCAAAGTCAGGAGCCAGAAACAGGGGCTTCTTCTCCTGAAGCGTCAGCCGGTGCCACCAGCGTTCCTCCTGCTTCTTGATCTTGATGTCAACCTGGCGCTGGGTGGATTTATGATTAACCTGGAGACAGAAACAAAACACACACATCACTTTGCATGTTACATCTCTTCCTAAAGGAAAACCCCCATGCACAACACAACAGCGCCGTTCAAATGGCCGATGTTGGTGGCACAGTTTGCCCTTTTAATCATTCCCTTTCTTTGGATTAGTTAACAGAGGTTAAAAATGTGATGGCACATCCAGATCTAATTGTGGCAACAATGAAGTTTGTCTTTAAATCACCTGTGACAATGATGTGAGGAGTAGTTTCATATTTCTCTTTCCTCATTCAAGTAAAATGCACGGTGGAATGTAATAAGTTATGCAATGATTAAACAATGATTAATGATTAAAGAGGGTTTCCCCTCATTGTGATGAATGGGCATGAAGTAAATTAAATCTATTGCAGTTCAGCATTAATGATAGTTTGCACTGCGTGGGCTACATTCACACTGAGATGGATAAACTAAAAAAACGGTGTTTTAGTGTCACAATATTTTCCGTCCAGACTAGCCTTTTCACAAAGTTTTAGAAAAAGTTAAGATAGTGTGAAGTACACCAATACCTCAGGTCTGACAGGCTCCAGGAACGCCAAGCTGAACTCATATTCATTATCTCCTTTTGCACCATGGCCCTGTGCTGAGGAACAAAATCAGGGTTTCAATTATTAGAGAAATATTGAGCTTTTAACTGTTCTATGCTAGAGACAACTCTAAAGACGTCAGAGTAGATCTTTTTAATGTTATTACAAATATAAAATAAAATGTGTTCACTGGGTAACTGTCTGTACAGGATTCCTAATGAATTAACATTTTCAACCATACATTTACAAATTAAATTCTTTCGCATAATACCAACCTTTGAACTCAAGCGTGTTTTCTCGCAGGTTGATATCTAGATTCTGAAAAATACAAAGGTAGGATTACAATGAAGCAAAAACACTGAGACACACAGTTAAAAGTCAGCCACACCCATGAAAGAAAGCATTGTCCTAATAATGTCAGGTGTTCTGTTGTCTGTCTGTTTGTTTGGGGGTATAATTAAGCCATTCTGCTGAACAAGATCCTCAACGGCCATCACTGCTGATGCATCTTTTATACTGTATGTGCTCAACATGTGCATGCCGAGGTCGCACCATGGAGACGAATTCCAATTTCATCCCACTAATGTAAAAAAAAAATCAACCAGAAGAAGTTCATGGATGCCCTGAATTTCATTCAATTGCCTTTTTTTAATGAAAATCAGAGAAATAAAGATTACCACAGGGTTTCTCGTCCAGTGGGTGCATCCGGATACAGTGGGAATGTTGAAAACCCCAATTTTCAGTTTTTTTTATTGCATTACATTTATTGCGTCAGTAACTTTTGAAAAAGTGGCCGAGGGAATCTAAGGATAGGGTGCACCGGATGCACCTGTGTCACAGCTACCGAGAGAGAAGTGCACAGTCTGTTTTCACGTTACACGGACTGCCAAAACGGATTTGTTATGGTTCCGTATCTGTAGCCATTAATTTCAAACAAATTGAAAACATAGACGCAAATCAGTTGTCAATGGTAGTTTTTGTTGTAACATTCCGTTAAATGTTTGATACACATCACACAGACGATAATTAAATCGAAGGAATAAATTGATTTATGGCGTTTTTATAATCTATTAGCACTGACGAATGTAAGCTAAAGTAACCGGATAACACGGTCACTCGTTCACCCATAACCGCCGTGAAACAGTGTGATGTGACGGTGTTTCCTACCTTAGCGTCGCTGAGTTCCACTCGGAGATAAATTTCTCCGTGTCGCTGAGCCCAGTATACATGCGGAGTAAGGATCTGCATCTTTACCGTGGGATTATAGAATACATATATTAACTAACGCCAAAGCGTTTAAATTTCCTAGGACTGGTGGAGCTCATCTGTTTCTGCTAACCCCCCAGCACAAACAGACACTTCCGGGTCCTGTCAGCATTTCAAAATAAACCTCCTGAAGCGTTGAAACGGTGTTAAAACGAAAGCCCCGGAGGATCTCTTAAGGAATCACACACACAATCACACTAAGGAACCTGATCATTCTTATGCGCCCATACCAGTTTCAGCATTTGTTCTCCATTGCTCCACCTTAATTCGATGTACCAATGCTGATCTCTTGCTAGCCTCCCATTCATGGTACACTGAACTATGCTCTCCACAATTACAATATTTCAGTTCATCTACTCCATTACACTCTCCATACTCATGTTCCCCTGTTCATCTACCGCATCTCCCCTGTAGACAGCCGTTACACATTAGTGTAGCTAATGTAGCAAAGGCATATTGTAGGTGACGAATTTCCTCACTCACAATCGCGTATTGGTTATCTTCTTTTCTATGTGATTTGGTGTCACAAAGATGAAGAATGAAGGAGGTAAGAGCCAACTGTAATTTGTGTTGACATTATGAAACATATTTCTTTAACAAATGATGGGAATTGTTCGGAGCAATCTGGGGTTATTTGCTCAGGGTCCTTCGACATGGAGGAGCAGGGGATTTAACCGCAACCCTTCGACCACTACTTATTCTTGTTTGAAAAATGTTTAAAATATAATTTCAGTTTGTGATAGACAGGACATGTACCATTGCATGTTGATTTTGATCGTGATACACATTAAGGGATTCAATATTGGTTTCCAAAATTGCATTAATTAAATTGAGAAAGAAAATATACAATTGATTATTGAAGATATTGGGATTTTTTACACGACGCACCTGAATGCATCATAAGTTGGAAAAACAGGAGCTGGCTGCTTTGGTTTTCTTTGATATGGTCTTAACTCATCTGGAGGCTTTAAAAGCAGACCCAGAGCTTTGACCTCTCAACTCGTCCGATGTATTCATTATCTAATTTTCCTCTTCGGCACCAGTTTCCTGGGTAGCCCCTCCTTATTGGTTCCAAAGTACAAACAGAGCGGGTTTACGTGAAAAGTTGCCCGTGACGAAGGATTGAAGAGTCACTGAGACAAGTGACGTCGCGTTTCAACACCTCGCACCACTTTAAGATAGACATAAAACACGATATAGGCGTTTAGCTGGACTATCTTTCTTTATTCTGCAACTGAAACATGAGTGGAAGGACGCAGGAAGTGTCCGGATCCCGAGTCTCCCCCACGGCGAGCGGTCAGAGGCTCAACCCGGCACAGAGGGTCAAAGTGGTTTATGCTGCTTATGCCATCGCTGCCTTGGACACAACATGGATGTTTTTACAGTTTTCTGTTACTCCTGTGAGTATTTGCGAGTACAACAAATACACGATAAGTACTGCTACATGCTACTGGATGGGAGAGCGGTCTATCCAATGGGGTCTGTCCGTGTTTTACCCAAGGATTCAAATGGCTACGCACTCAGTGTAAATGTAAAATACTTCTGCTGCTGCTATATGTTCAGGCAAAAATACAGACATAAACGCCATATAAAACGAACATGCACTCGCTGTAAAAAAAGGATTAATTTTTCCACGTATCTCACTGTACGCATGTCCCTGGTGGTCTAGTGGCTAGGATTCGGCGCTCTCACCGCCGCGGCCCGGGTTCGATTCCCGGTCAGGGAACATATTTATTTTTCGCAGCCTGAAGCACATGCGAAGTGATAGTTGCTATCCTGCAAGAGACTTGACAATTAACGTGAAAATATTTTTACAAAGTTTTGATTCTTGTGGTCTTTGTCTTTTTTCTGAACAGTATTTGGCCAAGAACCTCGGCTTTGACACCTTGTGGTTTGGTTATCTGCAAACCATGGTGGGGTTGGTGCAACTGCTGGGGGGTCCAGTGTTTGGGAGGTATGAATGATACAATGTTACAACGTTACGACGAATTTCTTAACTAAACCAACTACCCAGAAAGCTCATCTTTGGGGTTTTTTGGCATTGTTGACAGGTTTGGGGATATCTTTGGGGCTCGAGCAGCTCTGTCTCTGGGCTGTTCTGCAACAGTGGTTTTCTTTCTACTGCTGGCCATAGCTGACAGTCCTACCATGCTGTTTGTCCATAAAATCCCAACAGTCTTCATGCATGTTGTACCTGGTAAGCCCACCAACATACTTCTCACTCAGTTTGACAATCAACTGTGTATTTCATCTTATTTCCACTCCTTTTCTGCTTTGTTTAGGGCCCATATACTGTTATCAGATACCACTCATTCTGTCTTTACTCATATTTTTTATCACTGTAAAATATCGATTGTTCTTTTTCTCTGCAGCATGTCAGATGGTGGTGGCCGACCTTTCAACACCACAAAAACGGGCAGCTGCTTTATCCAAACTGGGCCTGTGTTTTGGTATCGGTATGATTGCTGGTTCCACTATAGGTGGCACTCTCATGACACACTATGGGTAAGTGTGGTTACAGTATGTGTTGTACACATACATTATATGTGTTGACCTGTGGGCGGGGCTAGAGTGTACAAAGCAGAGGAAGGGCTGTCAAAGTGTACTTTCATTTGTCATTTCTCAGAGAGACTTTTACTGCACGTTTCGGTGCAGTGGGCAGCGCCATCAGCTTATTGTTGGTTCTATGGTTCATCCCTAAAACCACTAAAGCTCCAGGAAGCATCTCAGGCAGTAAGAATCTTTATGAAACACTGATATTCCGTTTAGGTTTGTGGCACTAGTTTTTGAAGAATGAAACTGCAAACTTTATAGCTAATTTTCAATGCAAAAGAGGGCATGATTGATACTCAAACGCTAGATTTTGTGTTTACATATGTGAGTATCACTTTTAACAATACGGTGTGAGAATATCATTGTAGTAAATAGATTTTCTTTGAGAAAGGGAAAGGTTAACTTGTTTTTATACGCATCTGCTGCAGATGAGAGCCAAAGGAAGTCTGTGTTCAATTTGGGGGAAATCCTTAGAGTAATGAGGTTCCCACGTGTCACCCGGACGTTTCTTGTGAAAACTGTTGCAGGTTTGCCATCAGGTGAGAAAAGGATTATTTTTTTCAGAAATATCTCCTCAATTTGTTGGTAAGATTCTTATCTACTAGGTTTAATTTACCACTGAGATTATTTTCAATATACCATACCGCCACACCAATAACGTTCATGTGCAGGTTTGCAGTTTTTCATTACCGTTCCAAACATGTTTTTTTATGTGTTCTAATGAGTGACCTAGTTTGAAATTTTTCAGTGCACAATCACAGGTCTGGTTAGGTTTACATAAAATTAAATGATTCTATTTTCAGTTTACTCTATAATTTTAAAAGTTTCCAATGACAAACTAGTTGGAAACAAAGAAGAAAAAGATTAAACTGAATCCAAAATTTCCCTTTTCTTTCCTAAGTAATATTTCAGGTGATGTTTTCCATCATTGCCATTAATTTCTTCAAGCTGCTGCCTGAGCAAAATGGATACTTGATGGCATATTTTGGAATAGTGCAAATGGTATGTTGTTATTCCAGATGAGATAAAGTCATAAAATATTCTATTCTCTCTTTTGGGAATATTTCTTCTGGAGATTCACTCTTGAATTCTAACCTAATCTGTACTCTTCTTATGTGTACCTCTAGATCAGAGGTGGGCAAACTTTTTGACTTAGGTTCCACATTGGGTTTTAAAATTTGACAAGACAGGTCAGGCCAGTAGCAGATGGATGTTTGTGTGAACGAATATAAATTACATGTAAAAGCCATTACACAAAAGTTTCGCCCTTTAGCCAAAGCACGCAAGTGTAGGACAGGGAGTTGCCAAAGCATGAATAGTAACATATTTTTACGCAGTTTTTTTTTTTTTACTTATTATTTATTAAATGCGGGTTTTTTTCATAAAAAGTAAAGAAACTTACATTGTTGTCGGTCACCCTTTTTGCATCAAAGTTTGGTGTCAGCTTGGTTGTGGCGATTCTCACGACAGATCCGAGGCGTCCATCAGTTAACGGGGCTCTGTTGATGTTCATCACGCTGACCGTCTGCTCACACACGTAGCTAGAACCAAACAACAGCAGAATCCTCTGTACCATCTTCCGAATGTTTAGAAACGTGGCTTCGCTTAGTGAAGTATAAAACTCATCGAGTTCTAGAGAG
>OMNV01029006.1:5054-21564 GCA_900303265.1 Brotula barbata | reverse complement strand
TTTACTTATTATTTATTAAATGCGTTTTTTTCATAAAAAGTAAAGAAACTTACAGAAACTTACATTGTTGTTGGTTGTTCTCACGACAGATCCGAGGCGTCCATCAGTTAACGGGGCTCTGTTGATGTTCATCACGCTGACCGTCTGCTCACACACGTAGCTAGAACCAAACAACAGCAGAATCCTCTGTACCATCTTCCGAATGTTTAGAAACGTGGCTTCGCTTAGTGAAGTATAAAACTCATCGAGTTCTAGAGAGTTGAACTTCTCCTTTCAGACGGAGTCACGTCGTGCGGCGTGTTTCAGAGTCTCGTGCCGCCCGTTCTTACGTTGACTCCTTGCTAGCCTAGTTAGCATGCTTGGTGGAAAAGTGGCGGCTCATGTTGTCTTCTTTGAAAACCGCAACGGTTTCTTGGCAAATAAGACATTCAGCTGTTGGTCGGACTTCGGTGAAAAAATATTTATTTGTCCACTCACTCACTTATTAAAACACTCGGCACTCACTGTCGACTTTTCTTTTCAATGGTCCATTCATTTTTATGAAAGGGCTCGGAGCCTTTGCCCTTTGTCCTTGTAAGGTGCAGTATAGAGGATTGACCAGACTCCAAGAAAGGTCAATTGTGTCTGGAGTGCGCCATCTAGTGGGATCAAGTGGAACAACGGGCATTGCAGAAAAAAAGGCAAAATGAATGCTTTACTATAATTTGGCACTAATATTCGACGGGCCGGAGTAAAAAGCCCAATTACCGTATGTAGCCCGCGGGCCTTAGTTTGCCCACGCCTGGTCTAGAAAGTAAACACTAATTCAATAAATCTGTCATAGAACTATTAAACACTGCGCAACGTTTATTTAATAAAATGAAAGTCAGATAGCTCTGTTAACATCAATGTCATTGTCTTGCTGGCTGGTTTCTTCATTATTTTTTTTGCTCTGGGAATATTTACTGAGACAATGACTTGAAAGGGATGGACAGAGAGAGCGAGCGAGAGAGAGAGAGAGGGAGAGGGAGACAATGAACGCCTACATTAAATATGATTAAAATGAAATAAAACATTTTATTAGATGAGCTGACTCACTGATTTTCTCTGCTTGTGTCAAATAAGCTAAAGAGAACATAAAGCTCTCAATGACTGATGGCTTACAATGCAGCATGTCAAAGGTCTGTGAGTAATTTATCTGTGTGGGATTAAAAGCTCTTCTTTTCAGCTTTCTGACCCCTGGTTCCTCAACGGTGATCTTCAGGGTGAATTATTTAAGTTGTTTGGTATCACCTGCAGTTCACTGGTGGAGTCGATGGTCATTTTTTTGGCGCGAAACAGTAAAAGCTCAGACTTCAGACCAACATAAACCATACATCACATAAATGGCCCATACATCATAGTTGGATTTGTACCATTCAGATTAAATTTGTTGTTATTTTGTTTCTTTATTTCTGTTCAGACTGGATACATCTGCAGTTCACCTTCATCACCACTAGGGCTCAGCCTTAAACCATGCAGACAAAATCAGCCACTGAGAGAGAGGAATCACTTACAAATCTGGCTCAGATGTTCCTGCCAGTAGAGAGCTGCACACCGTGTGATTGTCACAGATAATCTGTTGAGGGTTTAAGATGCTTTTTATCTAAGCTCTAAAATCAGGAGTGCGGCCTGTAGACCTTTTAGACCCAGATACCGTTTATGGTTTCTGATCAATTTAAAAGATTTGCGGCCTTCTTCCTTTATACTCCATCACCGTTTTCCTTCCTATATATTTGCCAGTTTCATCCCAGTCAAATATAAGACTGCATACATTAGGGAGGAGTTTATTAGGAGTGTATCACTTTACAGGTGGGAGGAGGTGATGTAAAATAATTAAATCTCCCAACATTACTTTAAACAACGCTTCTTATCATTACAAAGTTAAACAATGTCATTAAAATGTTTATACTCTTAGTTGTATGTCTCGTTGTTTACAAGACATTTGTTTACGCTTGTTTAGATAATGTCCACTCTCCCCGATACCGTGTAGGTAATCTGAGCCTAATTTGGCGGCTGCAATTAGGTGTAATCTAACTTGGATGTTCAATTAGTCTGACATGAGTTTAGGTAGTAGATAATTAGCACAGAGGTCAGCGCAAAAGAGAGATAAAGTATGTCAACAAACCCTCCACTGATGCTAGCAGTATCTCTGCTACTCACGAGTACGAGCTGCTTTCAAATCACCGCAAACCTGTCAAATGTTTCAAATTCTTGCTGGAAGATTCACTCTAAATGAGAAAAGAGATAAGCGGTCTAATGATAATGGTTATCCCGAAACCTAACATTTCCTTCTTGTTGTATCAATATCATTTCATCACGTGTGAATAAAACACATCACGCAGTCTGAAGTCATTCCCAGTGGCGTAATTTGGATGTATGAACCCAGTGGGTGTTGAATTAAAAGTCAGACGAACCAGACTGAGTCTCATTATGTGAGACGCCTCTGAACTACACAATGGAACTCAACATTAAAATATCATCCTGGCTGTCATGGCTCTGCAGTGCTTCAAATGACTCATGTACACCCAGTAAGTACAGCTTTGGTTGTTGCCTCAGTGCCTTTGAGCTCTAAATAGACAAACCTTCTGGGTTTTCATAATAACGCCTCTCTGTGGGCCATTTCATGTATTTCTATCGATTATTCCTCTGCCTACTCCCTACAGCGTCTCCGAATATGCACAAAAATGATCTGATTTCTAATTTGACCTGGTTATTGTTGGTCTAAATCCTGAAACTGGAGCAAAGAGAGACATATATTGATGCTGCACGGGATTTGGATCATCATGCAACCTCATTGTCCTGCTTAGGTTGCTGCTATGGTCAGTGTTGGACAGCAGCCAGGATACTTAAAGTGAGAATCCTCCATGTTTGTTTAGAAAGTATCAAAATTGAACATCTTTATCTACTTCCTTGGCTTTTTTGTAGTTTTCACATGCACCTCTATATAGAATTTTTCTTACTCCGTGTCCATCCTGATCGTCCCTGTAACGTATGCAGGCGGTTCTGTGTCACATGGAAGACTTCCAGTGATATACAAGGAAATATTATGAAGGCTAACTCCAGCTGGATGTACCCAGTTTGAGTAAACAAACATAAAAAGATAAAGGCAAGGCAGAAAATGCAAGGAAAAGGGAGAAAAGCGTGCACGTCTCGTCTGGTCTCGACTCCACAGTTTAAAAAAAGACGCCACGTTGTTCAGAAGTAGACATCAAGGGAGCGACCGCCGAACGGCAGATTGTCACCCCCTCACACGAACGGGGCTCTGATAATTATGCATTAGTTTAGATAGTTTATTTCTTCTTTATCTTTCCCCGCACCGCAAACACCACGACAGCACGGAGGACCGAGGGTGCACGTTATCGCGTTTGATGTCTTTGGGAGTATCAACGGGTGACATTATCTCGCTGCCACAGTTGCATTTCTAATGGAATTATGGGAGTTGTTTGGCATCCTGCTGTTATTACCCCATACTACCCTTAGATGTCGGTTGCAAGAGGAACAAAATGCAAAACTATGGATTGTCACTTTAACCTCGCGGCGATGGCGGCTGATTGCCGCAGTGGTCTTTACAACTCATCAACATGCCGAGTTCTTGCATTTAATCACACCAAGGTTGACATCAATGCTACTGAGTCAAGGGGGTCATATATACAAAGCTCGGACAATAAATGTGAATCAACTTAAGTGACGGCTGTTGCAGTTCCCCTGTAGACGCCTGAAGGCCACACAGGTAAGAAGGGACGGGGTCAACGCTGGGCATGAAAATGTCAGAGAATCGTCCTTCATCGTGGAAACGTAAAGACCAAAGTCATAATGTCAGACGTACATCAACAGTATCGGTGATTTTATGCTGCTCGACTGACAACAGTGATTCAAAAAGCAGTGGGAGGAGTCAGCAGGAGTTTTTGTCTTGAATGTGTGAACGCACACTCAAACGCCTGTGTATGTAGCACACACTGTGATCTGTTTACACACACCAGGAAGGTGGGAGAAATCAGGAGATGTTGATCAGAGGAGCCTGGTGAGCTCCCACTTCACAGTGCACAAGTTCCAAATCACCACAGCACGTGGTGAAGAGAAGTTAGCTTTGTGTTAAAAATGATTTGCAGCAGTGTTTTCCATCAGCTGTTACATTTATTCCGGGTTGAATATCTAATGTTATCGTAACATATCGTTGATGCAGTCTCGTTTTATTCCGGTCGTCATAACGTTGCTTTACACGTGAATGAATGGTTCACGAGGTGTCCTTTGAGGTATCCCATACTGTGAGTTATCAGGGTTTTAATGTAAGCCGTTCTTTTTTTCTCATTTTCTTGTCCCGGTCCTCTCTGTGGTCTCTTTGCTGATTTAGCTGATGACTGACGTGAAATGCTGTTAAAGTGCACGCTGCGTGATTGATGATATGGACGCCGACTGGAGGACTGGGAGACTCCTTCGCTTCAGAAAAGTTTATGGTTTGCCTGAGCTCTGCGTAATGTACCCACAGTGCATCGCTTGGATGCAGGATTGTTACCACGAAACCACAAAAAAAAACAGATTTAGTTAATACCTACCCTGATTAATTATAAATTTGGTGAATAGTTGTGCAACGTGTCATTTAAAACATTCAAAGTCGTTCTTTCAGCAAACTTTAGCATGTGTTATGTATGCATATATGTTCTTATAACACTTTGGCTAGTATTTTTTATGCTTTAACATTATATTACTATACCAATGCTACAGAAATCCAAGCCAATGTAATTCAGATTTTCAAACGAGCGTTTATTTCATCACGATGGACATGTATCCATTTGTAATGCAATCAAAATAAATTGCATCATCACCGTGTATCAAATTGCTTTGTACTTATCTGAGTACACATATACACACATATTCAATACCATTCATGCAGCCTCTCATGGATAAAGTGGTTATTGATTAAACAACCTCACTCCCTCACTCTCTCACTCACTCACTCACTCACTAATTCACTTTATTCTGCCACCACTTCACATTGGAAGCCACACGCGTGAAGCGATGAAAAGAACAGCTTCAGTCGGCCCCTTTTTTTTCGTTTTAAAGATCTGATGTGGCAAAAGCACTGAACTTATTTTTCCTAATGTAAACTCTATAAAAGCAGTCAAGCCCTTCCTCCCACGCTGTCTGCAGGATGAGAGCCTTATGTTTCTGACTTGGCTCAGTGGACGGTGTGACAGCCGTGATGTAGTGGCTCAGATGGAGCGCCCATGTTGAGACTACAGACTTGTGTAATGGTCCTTTGATTCAGACCCCTGTGATGTACGAGTCTTATCATCATATACAATATGCCTAACTCTCCTCTCCCGGCCGCCTCTGTGATCCTTGGCTACTACGCGTCCGACTTAAAACGCACATTATCTCATCTTTGAACGTTAATGACCACACATTTTTATAATATTTAGCTACAATTAGATGCAGGACTACAGATCGACCAGTGAGGTTGACTGCTGGATTTGGGGTTGAAGCCTTTATGTGGTGAATAAGAGTGGGTTCCCCCCTTTTTTTTTTTTTTTTTTTTTTTAAACATGGCCATTAATTACAACCCTGTCTCCACTCTAATTGAAAGCATCTGTAAGGTCTCAGCTGAATGGGGTAAGCGGAGCTTTGCCTGGAACTGACACAGAGTAGCTGGCAAACTTTAACTCTTTCAACACCTGTCTACGGGGAAATTAATGGCTTTTACAATAAGCAGCTTTCTTCCTTCCTTGATCCTTTTCTGCTGATTTCTTCCTTTCTCCAGGCGGCGCCGGCTCCATCTCCCTTCATACCTTCCCTCTGTAGATTAATTGCCCAGTGATATGTTAAAGACTGCTGTGAGTTTCCCAACACAGCTGTTTGAAAACAGACGAGTCAGCGGGATTTGGCCACTTTGGTCCTCACATGCCACTTCTAATGTGTTCCCTTCTCCTTTATACCGTTCTCCTTCAAGACTCCTTCACAAGCATTTTCCCCATTCTCACTCGTCCATGTCTGGAAGCTGAATTGTCCAATGCTGGATCTATTTTCTTTGTCAGACAAAGCCGTTTTAAATTGAGTCATGCAATTTCTATACAACCATCCAAAAAAACCCAAAAGATTTCTTTTGGCCGTTGACTTTAGATAACTTCAGATGTTTTATGTATTTTATTTATCTCCCTTTGGACAGTTCGATGTTTGTTTGAAACTGAAGAAGCCCCTGGGATGAGAGGCGAAACGTCTTCAAGTATCCTCAAACTAGTCCAGCTGCCCTCTGTTCAACCCTTCTTGGACATTTAACAGACATTGCAGCCCAAATCTGACTAGAGAGAACAAACTCCACATCCTTTGTCTCCACCTCGACTAATAGCTTAACAGCTTCGCCTTCTGTAAGTTTTCTGATCCCATCTCACAGCTGCTGCCTCCAACCGTTGTTTCCCCTTTATCCTTTTAAAATGAACATGCAACTGGACATATTTTCTGGGGTTTTACAGAGATTCGACACAGCAGGTACACTTGGTGGCCCCGCTGTAGTCCCGTCTACCTGGGACACCTCACCCGCTAGATTCCAGTTTCCATGCTGTGGCTTTTCTTCTCGCCGGAGTGAAACGAGGGATGCAAAGGAAATGAAATCCAGGGTGGCTTATTGAATGTATAAATCACTTTCTGGGTAGAGTCTATATTGTTTCATTGCTAATGGATCTCTGCCACCGCCCTGTAAATCACACAGCTCACACGCTGACGTACTCAGATGTAAGGACGACAAAAGAAGAAGAAAGAAAGAACGATTTGTCTGTTACTTTTAACTTAATTTTCCCTTCGTACCCATCCCACTTGTATTTGCGTTCAGAGAAATGCAAAACAAGCGTTCTTAAGGTTACAGCCTCCTCCCGCCCCACTGTGTAAATGGGCTCTTTCTCAGCTCAGTGGGGGTGGCATTAATCCCTGGTGCTAAGCAAAGTCAACAAAAGTTCATCCTGAACCGAGTAAATAATGCACAAACCTTTAAAGATGTGACACTAAAACAGATGAGCGCGGTCTCGGCTGTTAAGCAACAGTGGCAGCGGTGGTGTCAGTGGTTCCCCCACAGCTTTCCGCAAAGTCATAACAACACTTATTGATTTTTTAGTTAAATGGTTTGCCTGCAGAATGGTGGGAGAAATGGCAAGTCGAGGGAAACGCAGACTTGTTTATTGCGTGTAAAGATGAAGGCGTGCGTCGTGATTCTGTCAGTTTGCCTCACACGGACTCAGAAAATAATTAAGGTCTGAGAAATTTATCCTCAAACTGTAAAATCGGAAGAGGAGGAAAATTGAAGTTGTGTGTGAGCGCGTGCGGTGAGGTCAAAGCGTCGCCATCGGCCGCGTTAAATCTATTCTGCCACCGTTTCTTCTGAAAAGATTTAACGTAGCCAAAGGTCAGCCATCATTTCTGACTTTGTTTGTTGATCTCTCCCCGTGTTTGGACCTGGAAAACTGCAAGATAAACAAAAAGTGGGGTGCTGGCCGGTAAGTTGTAACTGCCTCCTATATCAAGGTCCGTCACACATGAAGCTGCAGAACTTCGGGTGAGGAATGTATCCTGATGTATCCTCAGCTGAGTCTGAGATCAGGATTCTCCCACCTTATCGTGACAGCTGTTTGAAGGGATACAATCACCTGTTTCATAGAATTCTTAGAATTCTTTATTAACGTAAGATGATAATAATTCAGCCCATTAGGCACTGCTGCCATTTCATCTTACAGTACAAAGATAACGAGTCCTCTGCCACACTTTTGTCATTTTTTAGACTGTGCAACCGTTTACAAACATTTTGTGTGCTCAGAATTTTATATGTCAAAGCAAAAAATCTTCAACATTTATTGACTAGATGTTTAAATCTGAAAAATTCTTTCAGAACACACATGCTGAAGTAAACCCAGTGTTGGTATAGTGAGTGATGGAAAAACTGTCCATCTCAGGAAAAAAAGCCTCTTTTTCAACAAACCTTTTCGAGTCCTCAAAAAGAGCTGAACACACCAACTTTAAAGCTTTGATTACTCTCTGCTGCCTTTGGAGATGAATGGATTTCTCCATTAACGAATGAATCGTTATGGATAAATTCACCAAGAGTTTTAAGGCACCTGCTTGTTCAGCTGCCTTTGATTCATCTTTGTCGTATCCCAGTTGCGCAGGATTGCGCTGGGATCACGACATTTTGTATAAATTTGTCCATTTTAGCAGCTTTTCCAATGTAAAAGGTGCGCTCCCTCTGAAAAGGCAATTCTACGCATGGCTGACCCTCTTCTCTTTCGTTCACCTCTTCCATCTAAACTGAGAAAATAGGAGATAGCTTTGATGCCTTATGAACACACTATTTTCATCTTACACAAATTTGGCCATTTCTTTTCATTCTCGGCCTTCTGTGAAAATAGCTGCCATAAAAGCAGATGTAGTGCGTTTCTGTCTGAATATGTCCAAAGTGTTCATCCTCTTTCAAAACAGTGGTCAAGATTCAGCCAGGCAGTAATTTGTACCAGGCAGCATCTTTCCATTTGACAAGGGGGCATTTCTAATATCGGGAGAGCATAGAGCTCGGGAATTGCATTCCTCCCTGGTGCATACTGACAAGCTCAAATCGTGTTCTCAAACACACTCTGAACAGCAGAGATTGTTTCCCGTGTGAGGACACTGCTGTGTCCTTTGGAACTCTTGAAGACTGCATCCTCCGTGTCTTTCTACCTTACTTGTCCCTTGCATCCTTGTGCTCGCTCTCATGTGCTGTCACTCTCCAGTCAGGGACCAGGAACATTTCAAGGACCCTCTCACGTAACACTACGCTTGTGTGGCTGTGTGTTTCAGATTGCAGATAGACTGAATAAAGATAGGCTCGGTGATGGGCGCCGGGCTTTTGTTCTGTCTTGTCGTGGCGGTGGTCTCTGACAATGACAAAAACAGTGGCAGATGTTGCTGCCCGATGTTTACCTGAACAGCTTTGTTGTGTTGGAATGCTAACCAACACAACACACTGACGGGCTGAATTGATTGAAATGAGCATTTTATTTTCAATTGATGAAAAAAGAAATCAGCCCTCATATTGTTTGTTTCAAAGATCAATCGATTCCGGTTATTTGATCTATGTTAGTGTTTGCTTGATTGTGCATCATTTAGTCATGTGGTTATTTATTTACAGCATCAAAAGTCATAAAAATGCAGAGGGTAGATTGGACTATATGGTGACTTATGGCCATCCTGGTTGATTAGCTTATGTCATGTCACGTTATGTCATGTCATGTCATGTCATGTCACATCATGTTAACAAAGCTGGTTGTTGCTGTCACTTTAGTATCTTCCAATCAGTGTCAAACCTATTAATCATCATATTTACTGTCATGCTGTGTGCATCTCTGGCAAAATGTTATTGTTTCAGCCTGTGTAGAGAGGTTGTGGGGGTGGGGCCGGGGGAGCAGATCACTGTCATCAGCCACTCAGTGAGAGACAATAACATGGAAATAGACAGAAACACCCACAATGAGATTTCCATCTGAGAACGCAGAGCCAAAAGTGGAAAAATGTCACTAATTGATGGTTTTGTGAGAAACAATATCACGGTGATTTCTTCAACAACACACACACACACACACACACACTCACACACACACACACACACACACACACACACAGAGTAACACAACAAGTAGATGAGACATAATTTCACGACATCTTCATTCTCATACATACGAAGTGACAACATTACGGCCCTCAACCTGCGACCTTTCCCCCTGTACACGTTCCTTCCATTCTTTATGTTGATGTCTTCTCAAAGGACATTTATGTAATCCAAGGCCTCCCATAAATTAAACAAACATTGCAGAGTGTTTGTCGACGATCACTCAAATAAAGGACTCCATGTCGATTCATGTTTCCTGCGTATAATTGCATGCCCATGATCCATGGCCTTGTGTGTATGTGTGTGTGTGTCTGTGTGTGTTAGTATGCTTATACAGTGTAATAGTAAACATACTGACAACACATTATATGTTCTCAGGAGATTGATTAGATTTTTCCTCTTCAGTCTTAAGTCTTCATCATTGAAAGGTCCTCCCCTGCAGCTACCCTGAATACTTGATTTTGTCTTTTATTTGCATCTTTAAACATCAATGTACAGTAAATTAATCAGGGCCCTTATTTAACACATAGTGGCCATGATGCTTTCAGTGAACCCAGTGGTGATATTAATCGAAAAGTTTGCTGCTGATTACTTTTTACCACTCTTAATTCAAGAGTATTTGCATGCTTAAAAGTTGTTTTTTTATTATAGGTACATTATTTCTATATATCCTGAGCTAACGTTTCTACTTTGACTTTGACATGTCAGATGACTTTCTAAGGTTAAAAAAAGCTATAAACGTTATGAATATATGCATTTGCACACCATCTAACACTAATCTAACACCATCTAATACCGAATATACAGTATAAAAAACACCATTAAACTCACTGGGTTTTCATTGTTGTAAAACACTGCCGTGCCACCCTGAGTATTCAACTTGGTACCACAGGGATTGTTTTAACAAAGTGCCTCTTTAAACTAGTCAAGGTCATTACATGACTGGCATAACCATCGTGATCTTTAAATATCACAGAGACGTGATCCACTAATATACCTGTGAGAATCAGTGGTTAATATGGAACAGCTGGAGACTTTGATTGCTTTTGTCCTCCACATTCATCTTCTCGTGAAACTAATTTACTATCAGAGGTGAAGAGAAAAGACTGTATCTCACGCTTCACTTAAAGCTCTTTGGAGGTGATTACATTTTGTGAGGTTTTAAACATGTGCCAAGTGCTGCAGTGATACTGCAGTGAACATCTGTGTTTGAGTTTAATTTTGGTCCTGGTTACCAAAGCATTCTCCGTACTGATAGGAAAAGATGATGCCAGTGGGCTGGCAGTGTCTGATGAAGGGCACCGAGATGGGTTTGTGGTGCTTTGCCAATAGAACTAAAGCTGTGTTTGTCACAACTCCAAATGGACAAAATCAAACACACCACTCTCAGTCTTGTTTTCTGAAAAAGGGAGGAAGTGGAATCCAAAATGGACTCAAAAGTCACAATCAGTGGGTAACTTTGTCTGGTAAACTCTGACCTATAGCACTGAAGTAGTGGTAGTAGTTCCAAAGATTTCATACACAAAAATGAGTCTTGTGTCTTTTTTTCTTGATATTTTTTTTCCCAAAACAAGGAATGGATTTGCCAATGAACAACTTGCTTCTTTCCAATAATTATATGTAACAGAAGTATATGTTAAATGCTACATGGACTGCATTGTGCTACATTTTTCACAGATATATGATGCATTATGATGTCTCATTTTTTGCAGCTCAACCCTGTTGTTGGCCCGGGCGTCAGTTAGATGACCGACTTGGAGATTTCACAATACATCACATGAGTTCAGTTAAACAGACAAAATGCCACAGAGATGAGAAAACTACTTTCAGCGTCCCAGATTCACTCAAAGTCAGAAGGTGAGCGAAGTTTTGTCTCCAGCTTCTGTGTTCTTTCTTTTTCCTGTGCATGAACTCTCAGCTGTTGATGAAGAATTAAGTGCGAGAATTCTGAACATTTCTGTCGTTCTGATAAAAGATGAGACCGAGTTCAGATGTCTTTGTCTGAGCTCCTCTCAGCGACCTCACACAGACGTTCAAACCTCTTAACGTTTGTCTGGGTAGATGCTGAATATGTCCCCGTGCATCTCAGCCCACCTTTAGTCTCAGGTGTGTTCAAGTGTTCAAATTAACAAAGGTGACGTGAAGGACACACATGTCCTGCAGGAAAATGAGAAATAAAATTGGACGTGCTCGAGTTCCCTCCTACCCCTCCCCTGGCTTTTTTTTTGGTAATCAGGCCATCGGTGATAATGTGATGACAATTAGGGACATCTAATGGAAGAAAATTGATCAATAATGTCCAAATGATAATGAAATAATCATGTACGCCACGTGCTCATCTTTTCTATCATTTCTTCATTTTGGTGTCCTTAGGAATTTTGTCCAGGTACTCATTGGTTTGTGTTCCACTATTTTGGTTCATAATTTCTTGACTTTACTTTGTATTACTTCACACTTACTGCAGCAGCTCACCTGGTGTGCCATCTGTTTTCCAAACTAATTTTTTTCACCGTGCAGCAGCCTGATGATTGTGCCGTTTAATCCCAGATGAACGTGTCTCCCAACCAGAGATACGTCAGCACGCGCTACAGTAATCCGGGCCAAACTGTACATGGATTTGTTATCAGTTATAGATTGATATCTATCTTGGCCTTCATTGAGACACTTCCCCTGTATTTATGTTATTTTTTGCCAATGCTACACTTGACCTATTGTGTTAAAATTGAACTTACTGATCGAAGCTTCCCCTTTATTTCCACGTCCTTAAACGCAAGGACGGCATAAATAGTCGCAGGCAAAAGGGAAATAATCAATTTACAGCCAGAGGAAATTTGTTTTTAAAAAATCCATATCACCCAGGGACGTTATGTACCGATGCTTTCAGCCACACTTAGCACAATCACAGGCTGAAATAGTTGAACTTCACCCAGGGGTTAAACATTAAACGGCTCACCACAGGTCCTGGCTGTCCTCGTCTTAATAGGAACAAAGACGCAGAGAAGCATGAAACTCGGTGCAGTCAGTATGGTGGCATTAACAAAGAGCTGTGTCAGGCTACATTTCTCGGTCTTGATGAATGTCTTGGTAATGCATGCTTACAAGCTCATTATTCCCTTTAAACGAGTTGAATGGTAACCCCTCTGAATTTCTTTAAAGTAATTAGTTTCACTTTAAATTATTCATCACAACCCGTCGGTGTGCGCTGTGAACAGAGAAAGGGGGCTGTAATGTGAGACTCCATACAGAGAACTTCATGCTATTCTACCGGCTGGAATGCTGTAAACTAGGATGGTGACCACTTCCTGTTTGTTTGAACGCTCAGGTTAACGTGGAAGAAGTTGTGGATGGAAGAGATTTGGTGACACATGAGGAGAACGGGTGAGAGTGAGGGAGATAATGGCTGACAGCCTCTGATTTATTCTCATCAGTGTGTGATCAGCGTGAGTTAACGTTACCTCTTTCACCGTGGAATTGACTCAGATTTATCACATACACACACAGAGGCAGAGGTCATGAATCGGCTCATTAAACTACAATATTTATCGCAGTCTGTTCGATTCAAAACAATAAATACAATGTAGACGTTTAACACAAATTATTCTACGCTCGCATCCACTTGGTCTGCGACACAGCATGTCGGAGACCGAGTGCTAATTAATGGCGCCCGGATCAGGGCGAGTTCAGACACCTCTGGCACCGCCAGACTTTCAGTTCTTTTCCGCATGTAAAGGACTCAAAGTGCATACAAATGAAAACAGCGCAGCACAGATCGCCCGAGGTTTGCCAAACTTCCGAATAGGTTAAAATGGGCACTCAGAAAATTCTAATGAATTGAGTGGCTGAGAGACATAACAGCAGCTGTTGTTTTACAGCCCATATGGTGGCAGAGCGAGTGGTCAAATGTGCCGTTCAGGGGCGTCCGCCGATCGGCCGGGGATGATTATGAAATGATAGAGTAACATAAAAAAAGGAATCATGCAAGGATTTTGAAATGTTTGTCTTATTCATCACATACAGCATGTGTGTGTGTGTGTGTGTGTGTGTGTAGTTTAAGGTTTAGACCATCAAAGTCACTTCATTCGTTTTAATATTTCCATAACATCTATATTTTAAAGACATTACTTATAAATGGATTCAGGCACTTCTAAGTGAGCGTGTGACAATTCAATTAACTCAATTATTTACCCCTGAAGCACCGATATATAAATTGGTTATATTTTGTAGAAATGTTCTTATAATTGATTGACGTGTACTTTTGTAACTTGTGGAATTATGATTTTGCTTAATTCTCTTTATTCTTAATGCGTTGGGTGTCACTAAAAAAATAGATTTCTCCACAATGCATTCTGATACTACGTGTAAATTTTGAGTAGAATATAAAATAAAACTTAAGTGTTTATTAAGATCCATGGTTGTAAAAGTTTATTTGAAACGTTAATGAACACTCCGGGGGATGAAAGTGAAATTTAAAGGTCCAGTTCACTGCTGAGGGCAAACATACGGGCAGTAACTGAATTAAAATGACAAGTCATTAATCTGGGCTTTTAAATCCTCAATAATTATCGTTTGGAATTCTATTTGTGATGGAAGCATCACTTTAAGAAGTGACATCGTCCTCACAAACTGTCCAAAGAAAGATGCATTCTTTTCCACACACCCTCACACTCAAGGTGTCCTGTCTGACGTTAGAATTTAAGACGCCACTCAGACAAACACTTCATCTCAGCACTTCGCAACAATAATTCCAGGGAATTGTTTAAATGTTGTGACATCTCACTGCCTGGGTGTGTGAGATAACGCGGCACAGAGCTACACTGTAGGCCCCTCTCACCGATTTAAACCACACATTACACAAATCACCTGGAGCCGTTGATGGATAGGTAACTATTCTCACACCTGCAACTACTGCCAGTATGAAAACCAGAACTACTGTGGCGTGAGCAAAAACTATCATCACACGAAAACACACCATCTAAAACACGAACAGGATGCAGGAGAGGTGTGTGCACTTTTATTTACAACCATAAATCCAGATAGGAGAGAGTAAGAGAGCGAGAGAGAGGTTCTACTAAGGATGGATGTTCTACACACTGACTTGGCATGTTCCACTTTTTGAACCCAAACAAAGCGAAGAAAATCAATCCCATTCTTACACACCTAAGTAATTTGTGATGGTAAAATTCTGCCCTCTGTGGTTCAACAGACACAAATTAAAATGGAAATGTTGGCTTTTCAGAAAAGGCTTCACAACGCCGTGTTTTGGTGATAGAAATCAAACTTCAGCTGCTTCTGAACGGTGCTGCTCTCTGCTCAAACAGGTTAGGATACGTTCAGCAGTTTTAGTTTTATTTTACTTCATATTTTATAATCCTGAAACCTTATCTACCAAACACCGATTTGATGGTGTTGCTGTCAGTTTGAGTTGGCAATTGGTGCAACTGATTGAATGAAATGAATATTGGAACACGGATTTATTGCTACAGTTGTTGGATAAATTTTTATCTTATTTGTATTTTTTTTTAGCGGTATTCTATAGAATGCCCTCCTGATACATAAAACAATGAAATGCTGCACTGAGCATTTGAAAACAAAGTTAATCAGAGGTAATGTGAACCAAGGTATTTCAGTGTTTAAATCGTAAACACACACTTTTTGTTAATTTACTTCAAAACCGAGACGTCACGTGCGTGCATGTGTGGTTCGATGGGAAAACTGAAATCCCATCTCCACAGAATAAACAAGTCAATAAAACCAGCATGATGCTTTCAGTAGTGACTTCTCAAAATGTTACACACACTGTATTAGAGAATATACAATATATATATATATATTGTAGCCATGCCATGAGTTGAAGTTTTTTCCATGTCATTATTTTCAATAAAATACATTTTAATAGGTGCAGATGTTATGCAACAGAGGACCTCATGTAAGAAAACAATCATATCGAGCAGCAAGCGTTACAAAACCAAAAGCACATCTCCGGGTGCTTCACATATATCCTCGACGCTTTTTATTCAAGATGTAAAGTACTTAGGAATAACTTTTAATATAGATTTGATCTGTTCAGTCGTGGATTGGCAGCTGGGTATAAAGGATTCTGGAGAGTGCAGGGAGCGAGTAGGAGTTAGTGTAGCCAGCAATTGACATCTACATCAAAGATCGTGTTAAAAGAGATGCTGGCAGGTTTCTAAGCAACATACACACAAACACTCATACACACACATACACAGATTTTCTACCAGGAGTGGGAGATGTTTTTCTCTTAGTGTACTTCAGCCTCCTCTGATCCCTGATAGTCCTCCATTTTTCTGTTTCCAGCTACAAAATAGCTGTAGTGCTCCCCACAGTGTTCTACGCCTCCAAACCCAGGGGGGCTCAGCATCCCCCCACCCCCCCTTTCGCTCCACCACCATACATGCTTTAAGTTCAGCATCTGGTATTTCCGAACTCCCCTCTATTTCCACTTACTTTTATTGCAATTGAAGCAGAATGTGTGACGTTTACGTGCCATTATCTGGAGGATTCGCTGGAGAGCACGTGAGGCTAAAGGGAATTAAATAAGAGGAGAAAGGATGAGAGGCTGTTAGAATGATGGCGTAATTGGTAAATTGATTATAAAGCAGACATTCAGACAGTCATTCACATCATCTCTCTCTCTCTCCATCAACTCTCCAGCTGTCTTAGGCCAACTGTGAGCTCTTCGTCGTCTCCTCGGCAGAGAACCAAAGTCACAACATCACAGACTCTTCATTAGTATTCAGGTGTAGGAGAGCTCCCAAAGCTTGGCTCAAACAAAGGGCCATTGAGAGCCTCCATCGGGGAGCTCGTCGCATCCAAACACGTCATTCATGTTAGAGTCAGCGAGCG
>OMNV01029005.1:225070-244505 GCA_900303265.1 Brotula barbata | reverse complement strand
TTTAATTATGTGGGATTTTCTTTAAAATTTTTTACTTCTTGTCCCCCATCTCTCTCTTTTTCTTTGTCTGCCTCACATCAATTTGACTACATATTGTTCCTGCTTCTCTGGCTTGCTGCTCATCCCCAGGGGTAATGTTTATAATAAACAGATTGTGTATCTGATATATGTGTTTTACACATTCTACCTCTTATCATGATCAACCGAAGCAGACATTTTCTGTGTTGATGCGTGCTTGTTTAATTGTAGCTTAAATTTGTCTGCATACAATTAGGGACAAGAGAAATTAAAGAGATGCATGAGCTGTCTGAAGAGGAGCATGTGGTGCCCATGGCCAAAGCTTTATAGCTAATACTGGCTCTGATGCAAAATCAATAGAGTATAGTTAGAAAGTGGGAGTTAGAGTCAACTATATTGCCATTGCAACATAAGTTCTAGACAACAAAATGCAGTTTGGCAACTATCCTGAAATGCAAAGTAGTGCTGAGTTGCAAGAAGCTATATACAAGATATTAATGGCTGGTAGATACCCAATCATGTCTGTGTTGTGCATAGTATCTTTATAAATCTATGTTTGATTCGTACCTAAATGTAGGTACAAATGTAGTATCATCACTTTCACACTATTATGTCATGCCACACAGTAACACCTATTTTTTTCCAAATTAGGAGGTGAACATTATCAGTCCAACTGTTATACTGAAGGTTTGATAAAACACATGATTTACCATCTTTATCATTGGCGAATGATATCCAATCGCGCTATGTAAGTACAGTCTTCCTGATGTCCCCCCCCACCTCCATGTACTCTGCCAGATGCCCCATATAAGATGACAGGGCCATTAGTTTTCCCATCATGCAGTGTGCTGTGGGATGGCATATGTCAGCAGCAGCAGACAAAGCCAGCAAAACGCCTGTCAGAAGAAGGGATGGTCTTCGCCAACATGTCGTCAATTAATCTAAGCCAATAGAAAGTGCTGATTCTTGTCAGGGCCATCTGGAGCCTGTCCCTTGGTACCTGAACAGCACTAGCTGATTAGAGATAACAGGGTACAGGTTGAGGGTTTGAAAAGGAATTGAAAGAGATACAGAGATGAAGTGGCATCTTATCTCAACAAATAAGGTCACAGTCAACATTTTGGGGCAAATATGCATTATTTAGATGAATCAAATAATGTCTGTCTGTGTTTTACTAAGAGGCCATACTGATGTCCTATGCTTGCAAAATGACAGAAAAGCAACATCACTGAAAAAGAAAGAAAATTGTCAGAATTACCTAAACTCCCAAACACATCTTTCATAAATCCAGGATGTCTTAAGTTTCTGGCTTTTTTGTTGATCTTTCCAGAGCAATATGTCAAAGTCAGGGGTACGGCTTTGTGAAGAGACACTTATTCGCTCTGTTACCATTTGTACATACTGTGCAGTCTCACAGTTACAAAAACACCCTTGTTTGTGAGTTAAATTCCCTCTGGTTGGATAATTTCTGATTTGTTACCAGTGGCTGAGACATAATGTCATCTAATTAGGGAAAAGTGTAGACAAATGTGATGAAAGTCTTTGAATTAGCTATGATGCAAGAGTACTGTCGGCCATACTATTGCCACGTAATCATGCACTACACAGAAACTCTATATTTTTCGTATCAACATCATATTTCCAGTGATTGAATTGAGTACTGTATGCCTTGCAACAAAATTAGCTGTTCTAATTGTACTTGTGTGTACTATTAAAAACCAGATTCAGCTGTCAAGCTTAAATTATCACTTTGGATGGGAGGATTAAATCAATATGAGAGTGATAGAAACAATTGTATTCTAATTACTGACTATCAGAATGAAAAGAAAGCTCTGGGATCTCGAATGTACTGACGTTTTTCTTAATATTGCTTTTTCCATTCAATTACTCTTACTTACTGACAACTTACTCTCTTAATGGTGAGTAACAGTTTATAGATATAAACAGTCTGTCAAAATAGAACACTGTGAAAAGCATCATAGTATTCATATATTTTCATACAAGTGGCCCCCCAAGTTGCAATAAAAAATTGTAGAAATATTTGTAATACAAATGTCCTGACTAGTCATGGATGATTTGATATTCCCATCAGATAAACTCCTACAAAACGTCAGTGTGATAAGGGAACATGAGGAACATATTGCACAGAGTGTATACAGTGTTTGGAGAACCTGTGTGTGCTGTGTGTATGAGAATGAGAGAGAGAGTGATTTCAACGTACATTCTGAGTAAACACAACATACATGATTACTAAACATGTAGCCTACAGCGTCTCTCATTTGGACTACAGAATCAGAGCACATGAGTCAAGTAATGTAGATGTCAAACTAAAGCCAAGGACTTCACTGAGGTTTTCAACTGAAGGAAAACAGAATTCTTTTGAGTTTCTGACACAAGTGGTTCCAGCTTCTGCAGAGCTGCTCCCATGTTGTTTGCTCCTTTGTGGAATCATGTAGTCTAAAATTCTGTGTAGGCAGATATCACTTGTGCTTTGTCAAAGCATTGTTCCAAGATTGCTAATTCTTCAATTCAAGCCGCTTACTGACTACTCTGAAGGCACTGCTCAAATCCATTTTTTTTTGTCTTTGTTTCTTCTCCAGCCTTCACCATGCTGATTACAGCCTCCTGTAGATTCACATTAAGAGCTTGGTGTGATGATTGAATTTAGAGAGCAATTTGTTGAGCAAGGAGAGACACGGTAAAATCCAGTCCCTACACACTGGCGGAATAACTGTTTGTTTTCTATCAATTAGAGTGTCCTTGTATTTGCACGTGTGTGTATGTGTGTGTTGATGGGGGTTACATCTTTCTTTCTGTGGTTCTGTGCATTTCAATCTGTGTCTGTTTTGGACTGTTCATTTTGTTAGGACGGTATGTGCAAGCAGGTATTTGTGTGCCTTTTGTGTGATGATATTAGAATTCAACCAAAGCTGTGATCAGGTGCTGGACCAACACAGTATAAACATGTTTTTCTGGAGATATAAAATGAAGTGTTTTTCTCTGCCTCTGTACTTGTCTGATGAAGACTTTACTGGACTTCGAAATATTGATTTAGTGAATTATCCTTTGAGAGCAGATTATTCAGTGTGTGATCTATTGGCTCCTTTTTCCTGTCATAATGTTCGTCTACTTTTCTTGCCAAGTTTTCTCCACTTGAGAGCCACTGAGATGCAACGAGACACCTCAATGTGGCGCACTTCACTTGTATTGCTTCAGTGAAATAGAACTTAAGAGGAAAAGAATTAATTCTGCTGACACGAAAAATAACAAAACATTCCAGCGTTACAGCTCATAAGTTTCTCCTTCAACATGCATGCGGCGTGCAGCCCTGCAGTCTTTGTGACAGAAATCTAAATAAGTTCCTGTCTGATTGGTACATCAACTGCAGCTGGTACAATCAGACTCACCTGTGTCCAATCGTCACCTAAGCTGCAGCTTACTGCGACAATGTTCCAAGCACACACTCATGCAACAAACTCCCACAGCCAATCCCACTGCCACAACATGTTGAGTTAGGTTTTTCTCTTAGTAAATTAATTATACTTCAGGTCGTGGGAAAGAAAGGAACATGGTAACAGCCTCTTCCAAACAGTGTGTGTACACTTTAATGTCCTTTCACAAATGTAGAACTCCAAACTTTACACATCACTTCACCATGACTCATATTACTCCGCCCGGTCTGTTTTATCCCAATTACCAGACAGACAAGCTGCACAATATAAAATAGTTCCCAATTCACACGAAACAACCTAAACAACATATTTATCAAAACATGAACCATTAATTATATCATATCACACTTCCATCCAATAACTTATTCTTAATCAAACTAAGAGGTGAATCAAATAAATCCTTTACGAAATAAATCTCATCTTAAAATAGTATGCTATATGTACATATGCATATAAAATAAATCTACAGTATGATATTGAGCAGTCGTTTCAGCACTCCTGACATACCTGTTTACTTGGATGTTTATCATCATTGCAGTTGAAATCACAATGTAGGCTGTACTAATCACTGTAACCTCACTGTACGCCTATGGAAGAACTTTTGTGTTGTCTATTTGGACATTTTAACTTTTGTCCTGTGTAACTGAGGGTCTTTTGTGAGACAAAACAGCAGTTGATTCCTCTCAACTGAAGAGAGACAGCAGCTGTTTAGTTGATTGATCTTGCCCACTGGCTTGGGATAGGAGGTCTTGACACAGCTTAATCAAGAGCACATTCATCAAGGCGTGGACCACTGAGTTGCTACGGTGATGATGTTATTAGCTTGGCATCTAAGGTGGCACGTCAGTGTGAGAGATGCCAATTGGCCAAGGAGGGGCAGTTGGCGGCAGGTAACTTCATGGACCACTTGTTGCCCTCCTGGCCAAATGAGATTCTAGCCATTGATTTTATGGTGCTTGAGTCCCCCAGTACTGGGCGTGGAAATGTCGTGGTAATGACAGATGTCTTTAGTAAATACACACTGTTCCAAACAGGGACCAGTGTGCCAGGATGGTGGTAAGATGATTTTGCCTGTTTGCGGTCCCTGGCCCCTTACACTCTGATCTGGATCAGAGCTTTGAATCTTGTTATTATCCATGCAACCTTCTGTGTACCCTGCTTCTCCTCAGAAAGGGCAGCTGGGTGGCTTATCAGGCTCAGAAGCTCTTTTATGATAACACCAGTCCTCATCAGGCAACAGGCCTGGAGACCAAACTAGACTGCAGGTGGCCTGTGAAGGGACATGTGGCTCCAAGGCGCAAGACCAGTAGAGCCCGGTGGGGTAACAGGATGTAAAGGAATCTGGGGAAGGCAGTGCCGTATACACTGTCATACCTGTGTATGACCTGGGCCAGATAAAACATGTTCACAGCTTGCTGTTCACTACTTGCACGATCGTATTTCCGCTTGTTCAGATTGCCCATCTGTTTGCTTCCTGTCAGTGCTAGACTAACGTTACCTTCGCCTTAGTGCCTTAAAGCATTTACAGTTAACCACAGGTCTTTCTTTTCTCTCCCTAACACTCACACGTCGACGGACTTAATAGACTTTCCACTCCAACAACACAATTCTAGGACAGGTCCACTCGGTGTTCCGATCTTATCTTGTGCTTGGAAGTGCTTGGACCACACTCTGGATTGACTGGTGATGGTGAACCAGCCCCTTCGAATGTTAACTTCTCACTTTGCCCAAATCTCAGCAAACAATATACAAAAGTGAACTGTAAATACTATTAACAAGACTTACAAAGATAACTGTGAAAGTGAATAATTACTTTAACGGCAATAAAGCAAAGTGTGGGCTTTAGGTTGGTAGCGAAGATGAAGTTGGCTTAGCCCTGACGGGACTGGATGGCACACTACATTGTGCAAGTGCGGTTGAAAACCTGAACTGAGAGGGTCGCCCATGACATCCCATGACTAAAGTAACCGCTTGGCAACCAGCTGAGTAGCGCTGGTGATATGATGGTGGTCATATGATGATGATTTGTTGGTCCTGATACAACATCTGTTCCAGTTTCTGCAGCACTAGTCGACTGGTGTCATAGGTGTGAATTCACTAAAGGCATCAGTCGCCTACGTCTCCGTCCGCTGGTCTGCCCTGGTCTGCCCTGGTCCGCCCTGGTCCGCCCAGCAGACAATAAGTCAGCTGAAGTACAGGAGGCAAAACGTCTAGGCTAGCATAGTTAAGTCCATCCTTAGTTTAGTCTAACAATTGCACATTAAAGAAAGGCGTACAATAAAAATAATATATGTAGACACATTAAAAAAGATCACACAATTTTACAGCCCAGGGTTTCAGCCACACCCATTATGACCACAGCATTTAAACTTCTGTCATAAATAGATTGGCAAAAATAGACCAGGCCTGTCCATTGACTTATAATTGGAGTGAATGTTTTCTGTATTCATTTACCCACACAGAGGACTCTCCCTTTCACCTTTACGTTGGTTTGAGCCACTGCTCCTCAAATATAAATATCTTGGCCATTATATTTACCGTATCTTTACTCATTAAACTTCGACTACGGTGTAGTAGCCTGTGCCAGTTTCTGCTATTTTCTGGCTGATTTCATTTTGCTGTAGTAGGCCCAACAAGAGTCAGACAAGGTGACCTTTGCTGCATGCCCACACTCCCAACCCATCCACACCCTGCCAACCCAGGGCTGCCGTGCTCATTATCTCTCTGTGCTTTTTACCTCTCAAATACTCACTAACACCTGCCACCGTTCTCGGGCAAAAACAACAAGGGAAGAAGAACCACTGTCAACTACTGGCAAGCAGTCTGCCGTCTCCTCTGTTGCTCTCTCCCTTTCGCTCTCTTACACACACAGACAAAACATGCACAGGTGTGTTGCGGATGCAGGTTTCTACGTTGAGGATCAGAATGACAGGCCCATGTGGTAGGATATTAAAATGCAACATTCCATCTATAGACAGATGGTGGGGTTGTGGCTTGGTTTGGAGGGTTGAAGGGGGTGGTGGATGTCAGGCGGTTAAGGAGGACGTTCTAGCTCTTCAATAATCATGAGAGATGCTAACTGATCACTCAGTCCCATCACTTACGTGGCTTGCATGTTCCCTTTTTATATTTAATGTTAGATAACCGTGCTGTTTTGACAGATTTCATAATGTTTTATCAAATAAAAAGCACATTAGTGTATCTAATAGAATTACCCCTATATTTTACACCAGGCTTAAGACAGTCATTGGTATCGTACACTTGACGCAGTCGTCATTTTCATGCGTTGTGTATAGTGCGTTTATTGTGAAAAGGCCTTAAGTTTTGTGTAAATTGCTCTTTTGTTTGTTGTTGTTGTAGTTTTGTTGATCTGACTTTACACTACACAAACCAATAAAATCTTCTCTTTGTGCGATGGTTGCAAGCTTCTCCTGTAGATGATATGTACATGAATCTGTTGGTGGAGAATCTCTCTGCTCTGTCGCGCCTCAAAGAAGCTCTTTGTCTAAACTCCACAATCTAAATATCATTGGACCTCATCCAAGCACATTTGGTTGTTAAATGGAAATGGCAGGTGATGCTCGGATTGATTGAAATTATGTTTGACCCGAAACACGGCCATAACAACTTAGAAGCTTTGAACAGAAAAATGGATTTGGCCACACCCAAGCTGCATAGTAGTGTGCCAGACTTTGCGCCATATATCGCTTAAAGAGGGCCCTGAGTGTATATTCATATCAGTTTGCCTTTGTTTAAGCAGAAATTTTGTCCTGATAGTATTGAGGCAAAGTGAGGGTCACCAAGACCGTCCCACATTAATATCCAGCACCCATTTATCAAGATATCTGGAAAACACCACTATTTACCACAAGAGGACTGTCAGTCTTATCTCATGTTCGTGGGTGGGAGGAATGCTGCAGGTAGGAGAGAGGAGGGAGCTGCAATTTTCTCTGTTTCCACCCACTCCACAATCCTACAGACTGCTGCTTTTAGATAAGTTGAAACCCACATATTTTATCATGATTAGCTGCCTTCAGGTGGCTGAATGGAGTTTATACTGTTTGAGTTGTTATGGCTAATCAATGGTATAGGTTTCTTATCTTTAACTGCCGGCAACCTTTTTAATTTCTAGATAAATCAACAGAGCAATAGATTGCCCTGCGGATTTTGTCTTCAGGCTCACACAGCCTATACTGAGGGGAAAAGACACACCCTAGTCTGATTTAACTGGACTAGACCCTTCCGTGAAAATGCCCTAATTCTATCAGACTGGAAAAAGAAAATGGAAATGGCGACAGAAAGCTATATGAAGAAGACACAAATATTGAGAGACAATGGCGCAATGGATGCATCCAAGTTGAATTTGATTTAAATTCATTTTCATCTGACCACATATTGTGGCCTTGAGACCAGAGGGCTGGAGAGTACTCATTTTGCATATCAATTCTGTATCTATGAGTCAGGTCCAGGGCTAGGCCTGTACATATTGCAAACAGGACTCTTGTTACAGCACTCTGTAATACAGAGCATAACCTCTGGCGTACTGTCACAGCAATCTGCCTGGCACTGCCATAAATCAACTGCAACTATTCCCCCATTATCAGCTCATGTGAATGAGAATAGACAGGACTTGGACTTCAAAGACTATTGTATAAATGTATATTGGGTGCACTGGAGATGGGATTTGGAATAAAATAGTGGTGGCTGGTCAAATTCAATAAGGGACACTGTCTGTTTCGAGATAATTCACTTAATATGCACCATCCAACTACGTTTCCTTCAGGTCGCTCAGTCGCATCAGCTTGGCCTAGTTAGACTGTGGTCGCAGCATTGTTAACCTCTCCATTCCTGACCCATCTGCCTTTTCTTTTTTTTTCTCCAATTCACTGCATTGAACCTTGAAGTTAGGGAAATAGGTCGGGTAATTCATTGCATTCTGTGTCAAATTGATGTGAAATCTCAGGCTGAGCAATGACATGGCTGTGTAGAAACACTCCAGCCCTTCCAGTGAGGTATTTTTTCACATAACTCTGGATACAGAGAGAATTGTTTCCATAGTAGTGTGCTCTTACTGAGGAATGGCTGACTGCATTTGATAAAATTTGCTAAGTTGTTGACATTGAAATAAAAGTTCTTAGTATTTCAATAATCATGTCTTCATGTTGTGGTCAGTCACAAGTTTTAAGAAGAAAACCACACATACTCTAACCATTCTTTAAACACGAAAAGCATTTGTTAATACTGACAATATTGAGGGGCATTGTGGGTCCCTGTCAGTGTCAGCTGGTGTCAGGCCAGACTGTGTTTAGCAAATTGGAAAAAATTGTTTTGTTGAATCCACGCATAAATCCACATTAGGATCATCTGCTACTTGTCTGACCTTGTAATTCACTCCTTATTGGGTACTAAATCCAAAACAATATCAATCCCATCTGGGAATATGAGGACCAGTATTGGCTGCAGGCACACAAATGTGAATTCATTGTCAGCAGCATGTAAGAGACCAGGTGTTATAATACAGAATGCATCTCCACGTCAATAACAGTTTTAAAGCCTCTTCACAGCTTGATACGTCTTGTGCAGAAAGCTGCCAAAAGTAAAGAGTGACTCTTTTGCAGTCAGTTACAATTACTGTAATACACAATCTGTGGGCTCAATAATGAAATCATATTGTTTTGCTCTTTACCTCTGACATGGCCAATGTTATGGCCACCATTATGTGAGGAGAATTCAATTTTAAGCATTAAGTTGATTAGGACATGGATGTATTGTTTTTTAGGACACATTACACAATTCAGTGCGAGCATGTATACATCTGTAACATGTATCATAGTCTACAAACCAAGAACAATATTGGAATCAATACCAGCACAGAAACGATTATCACACATTAAAATGGATGATACATTCTAATATAGATGGTAAATATGTAAATATGTTCTGGAAAATATAATGTTAAGTAACAGAAAATTTAGTTGATGGTGTCATGATTTCTTGAATGAGAGGTTGTGTTCCAAAGCAATGTACGCACAAAATATTCAACATTTAATGTGAGAATATAGAGGCCATTTACTAAAGTTTGAGGAATCGGTTTGTATGTTGTTGCTGATGTGGAAAGGTTCAGTTGTTTGTTAGTGAGCTTGTAAAATGTCAAATACTGACATTCAAAGGTCATCTGAGAATTCAAGTCAGTTTATTGGATCTGGAATTATCATAGACTTATGTTCAACACTCTCAATAGTGAGGAGTTGCAAGTGTGTGAAGACAATAAAAAACATCTGTCATTTCTTTCACCACTTCAACAAGTTACCACAAGCCTGGTTTGTCAAATGTGGTCTTTTTGTCTTTGCCTTATTCTGCACACCCTGGCTCCGATAAACATGACTGTAGTATTTTATTCACTTGCTGATACAATGAGCAAAGTGGGTCTGAGATCACAGCATGGGTGTGAGAATGACGAATTAGGAACGGCTGTCCTTCCTCACACATCTCAACTGTTCCAAAACTGTGTGACCCTAAAGCATTCACATTAGTATCTCTCTGAATCTGTACCTGACGGACTATCTACAAACATAAAAACAAATGGTCAGCATCTCAATAGAGGTCCTCCTCCTATTTTTCAAGCAACGAGGTACAGGTGGTGTGTGTGTAGGTGTGTATGTGTGTGTGAGAGAGAGGGAGAGAGGGGAAAAATACACAGAGTTCAAAGGTTGATGCTTCAGGAAAAGTCTCAGTGCCACAAGAATGTGTGCAAGAAATCATTCCCATTGAAATTAATTGACTAATCAACTGAGTGATGTTTAATGATCACATACATATGAAACAAATAAAGTTTCAAACTTCACTCAGATTCTTGTCAGTAACCAACATTTATCAACAAGGGAACATGGTTTATTACACTATTTGTCCCAACTGACATTAAATATGATGCTATGTTTTAAGAACTACCCCTGAAGTGTATAAACTGTGCAATTAGTCAGTGGAAGGCCGATTAGCTAGGGGGCATTATTGGTTGAAAAGACAAAATAATTGATTTATAAATCTTAGTTGGCACACAGCATGAAACAGTAAATATATCACTAAAAGTCCACACAAATTATCGGATATATGAAAAATTAAATCAGGCTGTTTGGCCTGTTGTAAATTTCATACTAATTTTATCTAAACTGAATTGAGATTAAGTTTAATGTTTACAGTGTGCAGACTATACCTTATGTGCAGTCAGCATAATAAAGCATGGATAAAAATTACCTAAGGAGGGAGAGAGAAGTATGCAAATGATTCTAAGCCAGTTTTACACATTGTAATATAAATTGACAATCCCTGTGGTGGTGTGTTTGAGCAGCTTTCCCTGACAGATTTGCCTTTTCCATTTAAACACTGCTCTCAGAATCTCCCCTCACTTGCGAGTGTTGGCTATCCCTCTGGGGATGTGTTGGCTTTTAAATGAGATGCCTGAAAACTCACTTAAATGGAACTCAAACACAAGAAACAGACTGTTAACGTGCTAAGGATTGTGACAAAGTGGAGGAAGCATATTTGTTATTGTTTCTATAATCTGAATTTTATTAAAATCATAAAGGAGCGAAACTACAGATGTCATACTTCAGGACACTAGTTGATGCTCTACTGCATTATCACATATTATACCAAGTCAGTGCTTACGAAAAGGGGTAATTTTCCTCAGCCTGATCCTTTCTGATTCAGGTATTTCATATAATGGTGATCATGAATTGGGTTGATTGATTTTCTCCACGTGTTGTGTTCTATTGTTAGAATAAGTCAGCATACTTTTGGAGGCCTTCTTTTCTGTTCCTGGGGTATACAGAGGGGGGTTCTGGGAGGAGTCAGCTAAGCTAGCTAAAAGGAATGTGTGGTGTAGTATAACTTACCTTTAATTACATATTTGTGTTCCAATTATGCACTTGTATGTTTTATATACCATATAGAGGTCTAATGTAACTGCAAAACTGCATTAAGAGGTCCCATGATTAGATGAAATAGCTAACAAGCTATGCTAACAAGAACACATGGCATAGCCTAAGATGCTACTGTGAGACGTGGAAGCATAAGGACAGTCACAGTTTTTCTGTGTATGTACCCTTGGATGATGGTTTGTATTTACAAGGTTGTTAAATATTCTGTATAAGCCAATAACTAACATTTGGACGCTATTAATGGCAAAATCACTGCACTGTTTGAGTAGACAGTCTATTTCTGTGTGTCCTGTCTACACAATTTTGTTTTTAAAATATTTGTTAAATTATCTATTGTTATTGACCTACTGTGTTCTAAGCTTCAGCAGTGCCACAAGCTGCCAAACAGATACCATATAACACAAGAGTCTAGTGCTGGAATTAGAATGCAGATTATCATAGATAATTTGTGACAATTGTATGCTCAAACTCTTCAATGTGGATGCTGACATGGCATATCGTACAAGCCTACAATCTGAAAATACACTATAGCCCGCCTGTCGTGTCACATTGCTCCCACAAAAACACATAAAAAAAGGCAATTTGGCAGTTGTTTATCTTGTGTGGTTGATCTGTTATAAAATGCTGACACTGAGAAAACTTAAGTGATGGTGGCGACATCTATTATCTGCTGCATCCCCTCTTCACCTCAATGGCAAAGAAAGGGCAAAGGAGGGAATCAAACCTGCCACACTGCATCATGTGGCATAAGTTGGATCTTTTAGTGTTTACAGACATGAAACGACCACCATTTTACAAAATATCAGTGGTTTAGTTAAGGAGGTAGACTTAAATGCTCAACAGTGGAGTTAAACCTGTGTTGTACAAGGTATTAATCACTACTACACATGATGAGGAACGTGTGGAGTTGTTCTTTAGTCATTTAAAATGATCTCCTAATTAGTGTTTGTCATGGAGAGGTTAAGGAATGAAATGCAGCCACATTTATAAAAAAAATAAATAAATAAAAATCGATGACGAATACTCTTCACAGTGAGCGTTAGGTGAATTAATCAAGCCTGCAATTACTACCTGAAAACAGCTGAAAGGAGCTGAAAGTGTTGCTGCTGGGAGAAACAGGATCAGTAATGAGTCAGGCCAAAAAAGTAATTCAGAACTCTCAAAATCTGACATTTCAGGCTAATGGTCTGGTTATATAGGAATGGGCTTAACTGGCACAATCAGTGTAAAGGTCACACATGAGAATGCAATTCATTCTTCATTCATTCCAATAAAGTATATTTCAAGGAACTCAACATATTTGAGTTTTGATATTCACTTGTACAAGTAAAATTTTGGCCTAATGGAAATCTATACTATACATTCAGCTTCAGGATATAGTTACAGTATATTTCAGATCCTTTCATGTCACAGATCCAGTTGTTGTCAACTCAACAGATAATGAAACTGTATATCCCAAATCACAAGACTATTCAAGGTCAAATTTCAATAAGCTATAGAGGGTGAAAATTCTGGAATACCTTTTGTCATTTCTTCTCATTTTCTAATTTAAAGAGCTTTTGGCTCTCTTTGAGTGTGTCACACTAGATCTGTCTCACTGCCGAGTCAGCTGCAGACGTAGACAGCATTTTAAGCCATTGTTTCCGTGCTCCCGACTTGAAGGCTGTCATAGTTTGTAGACACCTTAAATACGCTGTCTACTATAACACCTTATTTTGATCTAAATTTTAAGGCAGCATCCCGTCTGTACTTATTCAGTGAAACAGTCCCACAATGCAAGGTGCCAGTGCTGTCAGGAAATTTCAAACCAAGATGGCAGACGGAGCGAACTGTCATTTTATTTTGTTTTTTTGTTTGCTTTCTTGTTGCACATTTTTGTCATGAATGAGGACAAAAGGGTTTACCTACTTATGTTGTAATGTTGGACATTTTGCCATTTTTTTTGTAGACTGTTTGTGTTTATTAGCATAAACATGCTATCTTGTTGTATAGCTAACACTAGCGTTAGCAAACTTATCTAAATAGGACTAATTATCTATCGATTAGCCTCAATAATCTTCCTGGCAATGCTGACTTTTGGTTGAAACGTTGCTTAGTTAGTTAGTTAGTTAGTTAGTTAGTTAGTTACTGAGACACAGCCACCGTGTTGATGCCAGGTGCTGTATATGTAAAAAGTTTTCAACCAATTTTATTTTGTTATTATTGACCTTGCATGAGTTGATGCTAGGAATCACTATTATTCTGCAAGTACCCTTTATACAATGGCAACCTTTATCTCAACTGTGCATACCTGTCCCAAGAGCAATTGTGTTGAATCAGCTGCTACGTCCAAAAGTATTTAGTACCATTACACACACATTTTAATCATTTCGTCTAAAATCAATACTGTCAGTCTGACCTGGCATGAGTGATTAACTGTGGTTTTCTCTTCCATATGTAATAGTGTGTTTAACCGTGATAACATTGTCCTCACCTTACCTGCCTGGTGTGTGCAATCAGGGGAATTTCAAGGGTATCACAAAAATTGCTCAAAAATACCATGACCTCATAACGGGCGAAATAATTTCCCTCTGCATTGTTATAGTGTTAAGTCTGTATAAGTCTATTAAAGTGTAACTGAGGTATTGTTGTATATCTGTCTGCGTTACTCCCTCACATACATACACACATGCACATTCAGCGCTTCTGCTGCTAATAAAACGCGACTGGATGTTTTATGCTGGTGTAAATCCATGGAAGGCAAATGAAAGCCATGTATTTTTCTTGAATGTTTGAACGTATGGATAATTCTGTGTAACCTTTCCTGCTGCAGATGTGTCATTATTTGTCTGATCAATACACCATTACCGAACCTCTGTGACAGCACTTAAAGCACAGTCATTAGTCATTAACTCAGCCGTGAACAACAAAGCATGTTGTTTGAAATTGATTGATGACGTTATCACAAATTTCTCTGTGTACATATTCATGCAAGTTATCATTAAGAGACTAAAATCTTCAATCCACGAATCTTCAATCATGGAAGCTTATGATTGTGTGCCATTCCCAGAGTCTGCAGTCTCCAATTACTGAGCTTTTAAAGGATCCATTTTTCTCACAGGGCCCTCATCTGACTGCTGCCAGCTCTGTTGTCTTGGAATGACCTCAAGGTTCTTTCTATAAAACAAAATCCATACTTCCCAATGCATGTACAGTTGCATTTAACTGGATGTATTGATCCGGGTCCTATTGTTGTTGGATGCCGTTGCATGAACCGTAGCCAGAATGAGCAGTGCCATTGTGTTAGTTTTATCAACCAAAGCAAAAGTCAACCTGGTGGAAAATCTTTAACCAGATCTTTTTCAAACCAGCCTTTGAAAAGTATGCGTCACTGCATATCTGTATTGATTAATTAAATGCGATCAATATCTCTTGATGCAGCAATTTGTTTTGTTTCAGCTTCCTCACTCATTTGTTGTTGTTTTCATGGCAACAGTAGCATCTGAGTCATGTGAAGGAAGTGTGTATGAAGAAAAAATAATTCAAGGTTGATTTATTTTGTCCCATTCTAATTGAATCTATGGAAACTAAACTAATAAAACTAACAAAGTCAACATTTTCTTCCATTAATTTCAATTAATTTGTGATGATGCATAGTTTTTCCAATCCTCTCAACAGTCTCAAAATCTTTCAATAAATGGCTGAAATATATCATGACCTCGATAAATGGAGCCATTGAATAATTTAAGAAATACTGACTATAAGCATATACACATCGATAAGCATATATATATATATATATATAGTTTTAATAACTGGGTTTCAAATTCACACATCCAAATTCCACATGCATTGAACAGTAATTATTATTTGCTGAAAAGTTCCTGTCACTTAATGCATCATGTTTTATGTGTGGCTGGAGCGTTATATTAATTAGAATATTAATGAGGCTAATACCAAAGCCTCATGTTGAATTTGGGCCCTCTGTTTCTGTCAAGTCTTTTTAAGATTTTGTCTTGAAAGGTATTGAAAGAAGCATTTTATGAGTAACTGTTCCAAATGATTTTTTTACATCTGTATATAACTACAATGAACAACATTTCTAAAGTGTTTTCAGGGTAAAATAATTAGAAAAACATAAAGAACACCAATTATGAAAGTAAAACGTGGAGTTAAGAGGACAATCATATTTACCGGGACAAAGACTCCCACGCTATCCTTTCTCAGATGTGTCGATAGCTTGGACGTTTTATGTCTGGATTGCCTATCATAACTGCTTGTATTGTTCTAAATAATAGTAAGGATTCTAAATTATATGAGGAAATGCAGATGGGTGCTGAGGACCGAAGGATAGAACAAGACTTTTTTTTCATATTTCAACTCAAATATAGTCAGTTCTGTTATGCATATGTGTCTCTGTGGGTTTGTGTTGTGAAGGCTACGTCGGCCCAGTATTTTGGGGTGAAAACACAGGGAAAAGGATGAAAACTGTGGATGCACAAGGCTTGTCTCCTTTAAAATGAAGAAATATAACCACTATTGTTCATAAGAAGGCATAAAGGTTTGTGAAGAAAGTATTAACAGCCATTTAACAGCATGAGAAGTAAAATGTAACCATGCAAAAACTAACAAACACTTGCGGGAAGCGTTCACATGAGGGGGAGTCAGAATAACTTGGCAAACAACTACTCCTCCACCTGATGAAGTCAGATAAAAGAAGAAAAAAAAGACAGCAGAGCTGGTAAGTGCGGGCTGATGTATAATTGTACTTGTTAATTAGTACTGTATTTGCTCTTTAGTCTTGTTTTGTTTGCTTGTCGTAAAGTACATTTTTTTCAGCTCTGTCACCTCTCCAACCACCATTGATGCGCACTTTTAACATTGTCCCCTTGATTTGTTTGGCTATGTGAATAGCATGGAATTATGGGAGTGGGTGTTCCACAACCTGTTGTTATTACCCTCGACTGCTGTTAGATGTCTACTAACTAAGGATTATAACTTTTAATCAAATTAAATATTTCCCATCTAGCACAAACTGAAAGGTGAATATCATGATACTCATCTATAGGACAGAGGTTGCAAGTCAAGGCGTAACATAAATATGAGCTATTTAGTTTCGAACTGGATTGTTGAACAACAAGGCAGATACAACTAGCATCACTCACTCACAGGGGCTCCACAGTCAGAGCCAAAAGTGATGTATAATCCAAAATATATGGCACTGTGCACAGCAAATCAAGCACGGAACAAACACCCAGCGGCTCATAGTGGGCCTGCTGCAATAGATCCACCAACAGAGTGCAGGTTAAATTAGCTGTGACGGCTCCATGCGTGTTTGCTTTGGTGAGCCAAGAAGTTGGTAATAAAGCAATTCAGTGAAGATGTTGAGACTGTGAGATGATGTGACAATCAAGTAGTGAATTGCAGCAGTGTAACGGTTTCACTTAGTGGACCACTGACTGCAGACTCAGGTAAAACCGGATCAGTGCAAAAGCATAAAAGATGTTACCGAGATAAAAAAAAACAACAACAACATTGCTTCTTCTTAATTTCACATTTTACAGTACATAGTGTAAATTGGAGAAGTGAGCAGGGAGAGAAGAAAAAGTGCACGTCTTAGATAATGTTTGCTGATGTTTGATCAGGAGGATACAAAATCTGTGTGGGAAAAGCTTTGGGATTGGAAATAGTGTCTGCCAGGAAGGATAAAGTAACACTGCAATGGAGGAGGGAATTTTGTAAAGACCGGAGAGGATGGGTGTACTGGTGTTGTAGAGATAAAGGTTTGGGAGAAGTAGAGATGAGGTGGTGACACCATTTATGACACACCATTAAGCTGCCAATGAGCCAGCAGAGCTCCAGCTTTTGGGATTCCGTCCCCAGACTGCTCTCATCTCAGTCTCTACACTGCACTGTCTTCTCCCAGCCTTTCTTTTATTTCCCCCACACTGTTTACTATCTGAGAATATAGTTCCTGGCAACACATTGGCATTCAGTCGTTTCACAACATATCTATAGCAAAGGCTTTTAACACCCACAGGCTTTCTAATAGGCTTGGCTAATTTTGTCGGACCGCTTTTATTTTGCCTTTTTCTTGCAATGCCCGGCGTTCCAATTGATTCCGCTAGATGGCGAACTCCAGACACAATTGATCTTTGTTTGAGTCTGGTCCATCCTCTTTACGAGGGCAAAGGGCAAAGGCTTCGAGCGCTTCTGTATAAATAAGTGGACCAAAGAAAAGAAAAGTCAACAGTGAGTGGCGAGTGTTTATTAATAAGGAGTGGACAACTTAATATTTTTTCACCAAAGTCCGACCAACAGCTGTATGTCTTATTTGCCAAGACACGGTTGCGATTTTCAAAGAATACAATTTTCCACTTTTCCACCGAGCATGCTATCTACGGTAGCAAGCAGTCAACGCAACAACGGGCGGCACAAGACTCTGAAACAGCGCTGCACGATGTGACTCCGTCTCAAACGGTAAGTTCACATCTCTTAAACTCGAGGAGTTTTATGCTTCACTAAGCGAAGCCACGTTTCCACACATTCGGAAGATGGCACAGAATATGCTGCTGTTGTTTGGCTCTAGCTACGTGCATGACCAGACGTTCAGCGTGATGAACATCAACAAAGTCCCGCCACAGATCCCAGTTAACTGATGGACGCCTCAGATCTGTCCTGAGAATCGCCACAACCAAACTGACACCAAACTTTAATGCACTGGTAAAAAAGGGTGACCAACGACACTGTCCCCTCTCAAATTGAAGGTAACTTTCTTTACTTTTTATGAAAAAAACACATTTAATAAATAATAAGTGAAAAGTGTAAAAAACATCTTACGATTCAAGCTTTGGCAACCCCCGGTCCTACACTTGCGTGCTTTGGCTACCCTTTAAAGGCCGAAACTTTTTATGTAATGGCTTTTAGATGTAATTTATATTAGTTCACACACACACTCTCCATCCATCTGCTACTGGCCCGGCCCGTCTGTCAAATTTTAAAACCCACTGTGGCCCCTGAGTCAAAAAGTTTGCCCACCCCTGGTCTAGGGTGTACCCTAGACAGTACCCACTGACAGCTGGGATAGACTTCAGTCCTGCACAGCACAACCACTTGGATTGCATTTTATTGTTATATTTTTCTCAGTGCCTCCATTTGATTGGATTAAGAGAAGGTTGTTGATTTTAATGCATGTCTGTGTACCACACCCCAAAAATGACTAAAATTGAATCATCCCTGCAGAGTATCTATAAAAATTGCATATGATAAGTTTTCATCAAAGTAGAATATATTGTGGGGCATTTGCATCCACAGAGCACAGGGAAATATTCTGAACACCTCGCATTAACATGCAATTGCGTCATCTGCATACCAAGATTGCGTTTGACTGTGATCTGGGAGAGCGTGTAACCACATTCGTACAATTCATACATGTTTTCCATTGTGCTGAACATCATGACAAAAGTAAACACAGAGGGGATGCTGGATATACATATTTATGATTCATCAGCTACAACAAGATCCCACTTTGAGAGTGAAGGTCTGAGCTTTAGCTAGTGGGCTGCCATGAACAAAAGTTAAGATGCCACCTTGATCATTCAAATTCAAATTAAATTCAATACCTCAATTATATTTCAGTTAAAACAATAAATGCATTTTCTCAATTGTATGTGAACATCAAAATTGTACCTAGATTATGTGAATGTAAATATGCTTACCCATCTACCCATAAAATATTAATAGATAATCTCAGGGGGCGCCTCGGAGGCTCATTGGTCAAGATGAGCCATCCCCTCTCTCTGCCCTGTCCTTCATGTCTGTCTCTCTACTGTAACTATCACAATATAGCAGAAATGCCAAAAATAATAATAATCTTTAAAAATAATAATAATAATCACAGTGAGCAATGTGCACATGTCAGACCTGATGTACTCTCTCCCCCATACTCTGATTAAACAGTGTATATTCAGTTAACTCAGTCTGAACAGAATTCTGTCATTACTGTCTGCTTACCCTTAATTGCAGTACAGAAAAACAGGAATGTGGGCC
>OMNV01029005.1:178043-215375 GCA_900303265.1 Brotula barbata | reverse complement strand
AGGCTACCTTTTCAAAGTAATACTGCCTGCACTTGGAACATTTCCTCGCTCAGGCTCAACTCAGAGGTGAACAAACTGTTGTGAGCTCACATGTATGATCACACACTCCATTTTGGGCATAGAGCATTGTTATGGAATGACTCATTGAGTAAGGTCTAACCCCACCAACATGGTTCTCATTACCCTAACCATAGCCTAAAGTGCATTGGCACAGCCCCCCTCCTGCTTTGGTAACGTATCATACACATGCACGCATGCATACACACACACACACACGCGCACATACACACTCACACAGAGAGAGAGGGCGAGAGCCTTGCTGTGTGGATCGTTATACCCAGCTCTGTTTTTCCCATTATGAGGTTCAAGCTCTGTCTCTGCTTCACCGCAGAGAGCTCACTGTAAGGAATGATCCTCTCTGGGTTCAGTCACACTGAGAGGAGACACCGTCAGCCCCCCTGATCCCACAACATGTTATTAAGGTCTGGAGGGGGCAATGTAGTGTATAAGTAATGACCGGATGGATTTTTGTGGAGATGCACAGCATAATTTCCACTTTTTAAACGTATCTTGGTACTGCAGCCGTTAACACTGATGCACAACAATCAGTCATCAAAACATGCATTTAATTGTTTCCTTTATATGTTTATGTAGACATATTAAGACATTTTATATATCAGACACCACAATATAGTTTGTGAAAATACTGTACATCAAGTATGGAGCAAAAACAAATAAAAAGGCTGAAGAACCCTTAGTGGCCCCTGCAGGCTGCAATGTTCATTACACCAACACACACTGCAAGAGTAGTGTGGAACAAACAACTCTCTCATGATTTTCAGTGCTATTCCCATAGCCCGATAAAAAAAGCATGACTAAAAATGTCAACTTTGTCATGTGGGAGGAGTTACAGAGAAGGTCATGTGTTCATTTTTTTTAAATGAAGCATTAGGAGCATAAATTTGAGGCATGACTTTGCTTAGCATATTTCACGGTCATCTGAGTGACGACACACAGACCTGAAACAGGCCGAGTAGAAAAAGCTTATAACTAATTTTCAATTGCATTAAATTCTTAAAACTATGTATTAAGTCACAAAAATAAACTATTGCCAGACTATGGACATAAACGTAAATGAATTTATGAGTGAGACAGGAAATATTTGGCCAACAATACACCAACAAACTCCAACACGTGGCTGTCCCTCTTAGACGCTGTAACCTGATAATTAGTGATAGTTAATGTATTCATATGGAATGAGTGATACATATACAGTATATACAAGAAGAGCCACCATTAAAAATGCAAAGATCACCAACAGAAGACTCAACAAAGCAGAGTATCTACATGGTATGATTACAGGTTCTTAAAGGTATTCTGGGAAATGTGGGAAATCATGAGGTGGAATTCATGTGGATGAGGCAAAAACAAAGAGGAGGGCAAAGTGATTTTATGGAGACCATCTCATGTTATAAACAAATATACTGCCTGCACTGTGCTCTGTGGAACCCTAAATGTGAAGCCATAAAGATTTTATACGTCCGCTAGCGTACGAGCACCAGTTGAATTCCATTAAAGTATTAAACCGAGGTATGCTGCAGCGTTAATGGCTGCACTCTTCATCCCTCTGACTTTTTCCTTTGCCCCTGTTACTCTTCTAGCCATGAAAGTATAGCCTCAGTATTTTGGTCTTTCTTCTCCCGGTGACGCTTTAAGAAACAATCGAGGTTGAAAACAGGAGGCTTCCATTAGGAAATTTCATGCTTGCATGGTTTCATTCCGCTATACCTCACGCACAAAGAGAACAGGCACACGAATAATATGATTTGATCGCTTTCTTCATTTCAACTTTCTTTTTTTCCTCCGGGGAGCTGTGCTGTGATGACTGGATCAGCGTGTGGCAAAATAAAACCTACCTTTTACGTTTCATCTCCGTATGGATACACTATGCAGGTGATCCCCTCCACTGGGAATAATATGTACTTTTTTTTTAATCTATACATTCAATTACAGATTACAATGCAGAACAAGGACAGAGTAAATGTAAATGTAGATGACTACGCTTTTTATAACAGTAAATGTTATCCTATCACTTTTATATACTGTATATTGGAGTTGTTCTTGGGTTCAATGATGACATTACAGTGCTTGTATGTAATATTGGATTTACAAATAAACCTTGCGACTCTAAAATACATAATAACATGCAGGATTTAACCGCGTTCTAAAATGTTTTGTGGCTGTAGTGTTGTTATCCAACGTACCCTCAGGACCTTTAGTGTAATTTTAACACTGCAGGTGTGTGTGATCATTTCTTCTGTTTAAACTGTGACACAGACTGGTTTATTAATCATCATATTTGGAGTCACATTTTCTAAAATCTCGATTTTTTTCTTTTAAAATTAAATTACCAATACATTGCATTAAATACATCGTAATAAGACGGGATAAGAAGCTTGATAAATGAGTGGCAGCTGTGCAAGATAAGCCTGTGACCCCACCCACCGTACCCCAGAAACAATGCCCGTGTGATTGACACCTAGTTTGTACCAGCCCACACCCTTTCAGGAGAACATCTATACAGCGCTTTCTTTGATAACACTGTCACGCAATATCACAAACCGCCATTATGACTGCTGCAAAAAGAATTTGACAACAACTCCTGTGGGAGATGTGGAAGCTTCAGCGTTGGGCTCTCTCCCTCTGCCGTGTCTCTCTGCTCCCAGTGTGCTGTTGGGATCTACATATAGGGATACGCACAGAAACAAGGGCACGGGTTTGGGGATACACCAGACCTCATCTAAACTGTAACACGAGCGAGCACACGTGGATGTAGTGGCTGCCTTTAGGTGCATGAAACACACAAGCAAAGACAGATAAAAAGAAGGAGTGTAAGGGAGTGATGTGACTCTCTCTCTCCCATGCGGCACAGGCAGTGACATTTGTGGGCGTATGAGCGAGACAGCCTAAAACGTGTACAACACATCAGACTTCCAAAAGGTGGAGGCAGACAGGCAAGTGGAGTTCACAGTGTCAGGCGGCATTGTGGGTGCTCATTTGGGGAGCTGCTGCTGTGAGAGCTGCAGAAAAACACGACTGACCTTCAGGGGCTTTGAGCTTCAACGATGACACAAATGATCTTAGGAGCAAACACCGAGGTCCGATTCTTGTTATTCCTGTTTGTAGCACATTCTACAGTTAGTTTCAAAATTCTGTTCCACATATAAATAGACGAGGAGCGCTGTGTAGATATATATGTTCTTTCTAAAGGTAAATGTGATGTATAAGGTAATGTGTGTGATGGATGGATTTTGCTTCTAACTAGATGAATGTAAATTTGTCATCCAGTGTTTGAGTTTTACTGGTTAGAGCGAGTTAGGTGCATATACTGACTGTTTTGTTGTGATTAGTCGTGGTGTTAGAATAGCTTCTTCTTCTCATCATCCTGTCTGTTTGGATGTTCTTGTGAATCCTCTATCATTCAGACATGGCAATCCCAGCAGAGACAGACGGTGTGTGTACAGTGTCCAAGGTGGCAGCGTATTGATTTCGGTAAAAAATACAAATGGCTTGTCCTGTCCCAAAAAGAGCTTTGTATTTCCAGATAGCCAAGGGGAGTAAAACTTGTTTAACTGGTGTTTGTGTTTTGTGTTGCTATTTTGGCTGTGACTCGGGCTGTTAATTTTAGCATTCTTCATAAAGTGGAATCCGCGGTGATGCTCATCAGGGCAAGGTGCCGACGACAGGCAGGTTCCTGAAAGGCCTGCAGCAAGAACAGTTGCTGCTAACAAGCAAAAGGAAGGAAGATCTGAGAGGGTGACCTGCGACCTCGGGAGAGGACAATACAAAGTAGACTTCGAGCGCGTTTGCTTTTTTCCTGAATCGGCACTCAATTGTTTCAATGTTTCTTTTATCACTTGGTTCGGTTTGGTTTCAGGCAGGTAAAAATCCAAAGCTAAATATAAATATGCCAGGTCAGGAGTGTTACTTTAACACTGTGTTCTGTTGCAATGACTATTACCTGTTAATCTGTAACATAATCCAAAGATCGCAATATTATTACTGATTACTTTCTGTTATATTTGAAGTACCTCAAGGTCAAATACGCACAACACATGAAAAAATAAACATGAATAACATGACTCTTACCACTCTTACTACTCTGAGATTATACTCTGTAATACAACAGAACAATTTAGGATACATTAGGAACATTTTTGAGCAATTGTGTGTCCAGTGTGGCAGCGACTATTTTCACTCGAGGAGGAAGAGAGGTTGTGTGTGGTGTTATGTACGTGCGTGCTTGGTAGAAAAGTCTTTTGCTTACAACAGGATTCCTCTAATCTGAGCATGATGAGCGTCTGCTACGTGATGAAATCAATGCAGTCTCTTCCTCTGACAATAAATTCTACCTTGAATAACATAAATTTGAAAATTGTATTATTTAAGTATGTTTCTCAAAGCAAGCTTACTTTGATTTATTCCGATTTCCATCTTATTATGTTGTCAGGACGGTTGGATTATTGGAGTATCATTAAACTTTAAACATGCCTGAAGGTGCGCAGAGAAGCCTGTGACAATGACTGAAGCAGCTGAACCCTGAACACAGATGCCAGACAGGGGCCAAATGCTATTTTAAGAGCCATAAGCATTTGTGAGTACATTTCCGCATCGGGTTTACAGCAGACTGCATTGCAGTCGTGTGCATTATGTTTTATATTTATACAGGGGTTGTACAGTCATGGAAAGGAAAATCATGGAATTTTAAATATATGTTCGTCAGGCTTGCATTTATTATTTAAGAAAATAATTCAATATGCCCAAAGTTTTGAAAAAACAAATCACAGCTGACATAACAATTCTAATCTTCACAAATCAAGAGAAATAAACAATTAAGAATTTTTGTCTTTGTTTCACTTGCTGCTGAAAAAAAACTGCTTATGAAACTCACTGTAATAGAGAAACGCGGCAAATTAGCGCTCATGCTGTTTTTAATTGAATTAGAACTTTTGAAAATGTTGAGGGAACCGACCTTATTCCAGATAAAATCATCTTAAAATCTTCATAACCTGTGCAAAGTGAGAACCAAGACAAGTCAAGATCCCCCAAATCAAAAAAAAACAGAATTTCCAAAAACATAAAAATCACATAAGTTGCACCTCATATCTTATTTAATGATGCTCAAGGACCAGTTTCATCAGAATCATTTTCTCATACTGAGTCACTAGAGATCCCCCCTCACAGTGGGGTTGCCAGCTAAGCCCAGATAAGTCTTGTATGTAGTCGTGACTGGCTCAAAAACATAATAATGTAAATGTTAGTAAGACAACATTGGACTTGTTGGAACATGACGAGCAGTTTCTCCCTGCTTCTTGTTTTTGTGGTTAGATTTTCTAAGCACATCCTGGACCAAAGGCTGCTGTGGGTAACGACACACAATTGAATGAGTGTTTCATATTTTAAAACAAATATCTGTTCCTTTCATAATTCAAGTTTAAAAAGACATATTACAAAGACCGGCAGTTGCAAGGTGAAATTTTATTTAGAATTTTCATAAAGCAATCATTATGGAATATATAACATTTTTCTATAAATATAAAAGGTTCTCTTGATAGCAAATGCAAAGGAAATGAAATGACTTCAAAGCCAGGACTATTGTACAGCCGTCAACACATGAAAAGGATTATTATGAAGCGGAAGCACCATGCGGAAGAGCATCTGACAAGAACATAAGTCCTGATATGTGTGAGTCAGGCTGCACTGACAGCAGCCCCTCTGCATCACGGCACAGGGTTTCCTTTGTCCTGCACTGAGACAAGCAGGCTGCTAGCTGCTATTCTGTCCTATAGCACACACACACTCTCTCTCTCTCTCACACACACACACACACATTTCACTGGCATCTCATCAGGCTCAAACCTCCACATGAACCTAAGTCTCCTCTCAGTCATCAGTGATAATTTTCATCCTTCAGATGTAGCTAAAGGTATACTGATAGAAAAAAAAATGAAAGATTATTATTTATGATATATTTGCATAATAAATACCTTTTCCCATTAGATAGTAACTCTAGATATAACCGTACTGTTTCAAATATTTACAGTGCCAGTGTAAAAGTTTGGACACCTTAAAGTTTTGCACAATTTGTTGTCCTGATAAATGAGCTCACATACTGTAAATCCAAAATGAAAACGATGTTTGCATGCATACATCTTTCATTTGTGTCCCTTTCAGTAAGCCAAGAGAGGAAGTGTATATCATATATCATCAATTGTGTTCTCACGATAGCAAGATAATCTTAATGTTAATAAGATAATTACCCTGTGATCCACTTTCTGCTCGTTCTCTTGGGAAAACAACTCAAAAAATATTGTACATCCTCTCTTGGCTTCTGTGGACAACATGAACTGACTGATAAAAAATTGATTCATTTGAAGACATTTAGATGACAGATTGTGTCATCTAAATGTGCAGATTTTAGCTTTGATTTCTTTTCTTGTGTACTTAAATTAATTTAGTTTTACATTTGAAAAAAAAGGACAAATCATTTAATTTTACTCATACAATTAACAAAACTGTGCAAAAACTCATACGGTGTCTATTTTTTACACAGCACTGTAAAAACTGTCAAGGTGTTTTTAGGGTGTACAGGATGAAAAATTAAGTTTGTCCTTTACTGTAAGTTGCCAGTGTAACTTAACTGTACATAATCCATCTTTGTTTTTAAATAACAAAAAAATGTAATCAAATTGGTGTTGGCAGATTTCTAATTGGATTCAGTGACATTTACGGAACACATTAGTGATGATATTTTAATCGCAAATCACTGCTTTAGTCAATCCTACCAACATTTGCGCAGGTTTTTGCACATTTATTACAAAACAAACCCTTAGATAATTATTGCATATACCATTTCTCAAAGGAGACATTTGGTTTTATTGTGTATTTCTGCCTCCCAGAAAAGTGCTGTTTTTAATTAATTTCATTTGCAGAATTTTGTTAGGTTTGCCAATACATTTTAAAACATAAAATAACTGAGGTTTTACGGTGACTTAAAATGTTTGGAATTTTCCAGGCCTGGCAAATACATTTTCAAATTCCGTGACTTTTCCAGGGGTAAAGTGACCGGAGAAATGCTGCTTTTTTTTCGGTCAATGTTGAGTTCATGTTATGGATACAATAACAGAACAAATGGAGAACAATCACAATGATCCCGGTGATGGATTAATTAAGTCAAGAATATGTCACGTCTCTGCAACTCCATCATCAGACTCTTGAAATTAATGAAAAAAAAAGTTTTCAGGAAGAGAGGAATAAAAAACAAAATCCAAAAACCCATGATATGAGCTAAAACACGTAAAAACACTGCACAGTCCTTTTAGTTGGTGTGATTGTGCTTTATTTGGAAAGGAATGCAATAACTATGAGCTACAGGTCAGATCCTGTGACCGTTTTTCATAGATTGCTGACTTTTCTCTCCATACCCAGGCACTTCCAGCTGAACTGTACAACAGAAATAAAAAGTAGAGTTGGTTAATCAAGATCGGAGAGAGCCACGAGGAAGTACTTGGGTTTCACGGGACTCTGTGTAGGATAGACTCGCTCACAGGGAGTTCACAATCAAAGACATAAATGCTAAATGTGAGTTACTCCCATTTGTGTCCAAAGAGAGTCAGGTCTTGAGACCGCTGGATGCTTGATGCTCAGCTGGCTCTTCATGATGATTAAGTACAATATCGTTATGTCTAAAAATATGAAAAATGTTTAAAAAAAGAATTTTTAAAAATCTTTAAATACAAATATATACTTACAAAAATCTCACAAAATGTACATTAAAAAACATGCCAAATGATTCTGGTAAGTCCAAAGAATTAAAGGAAAATAATAAAAGGGGATTATCATTCACTCTGTCACTGAGTCTGTGTGAGGGACAAAGAAAGCCACGTCACACTGTGGTCTCCCCGTGTTTACTGTTGGCTAGTCTCGTGTAAAATCTCCTCCAGGAGTTAAGAGTCTTTCCAGACCAGATCCAGAAGCCAGAGGTGATGCCCACGATGAGTGTCATGAGATACTTTATCATGAACACAGTGAAATCGGGATTCATATTGGGATGGTTCTGGATTGGGCAGGGCACAGCGTACGTCTTACACGTCTGGCTGATCCACGTCCTCTCCCATTGCTCTCTGAACGCCTGTTCGTAGAAGTAGCAGGCAATGACAATAGTGGCTGGCACAGTGTACAACACGCTGAAGATTCCTATTCGCACCATCAGCTTCTCCAGTTTCTCTGTTTTGGTGCCGTCATGCTTCATGATGGTCCTGATGCGGAACAGAGAAACAAAGCCAGCTAGGAGGAAGGAAGTTCCGATAAACAGGTAGACAAATAGCGGTGCCAGCACAAAGCCTCGCAGGGCGTCTACACTGTTGATGCCAACAAAGCAAACCCCGCTCAACACGTCTCCGTCCACCTGTCCTACTGCCAGGATGGTAATGGTCTTGATGGCAGGAACGGCCCAAGCCGCCAAGTGAAAGTACTGAGAGTTAGCCTCGATGGCCTCGTGACCCCATTTCATCCCTGCTGCCAGGAACCAGGTGAGAGCAAGGATGACCCACCAGATAGAGCTGGCCATGCTGAAGAAATACAGCATCATGAAGAGGATGGTGCAGCCCTCTTTCTTAGTGCCTTGCACCACAGTCCTTATTTCATTTTCAAACCTGTCATTGCACACGACCTTGTCCTCCAGCAGAAACCCAGCAATGTAGGCAATGGATACCATGGTGTAGCAGCCAGAGAGAAAAACAATGGGCCGCTCTGGGTAGCTGAACCGCTTCATGTCCACCAGGTAGGTCAGCACAGTGAATAAAGTAGACGCACAGCACAATACCGACCAGATGCCGATCCATATCCTGGCAAATTTGAGCTCCTCCTCGCTGAAGTACATCATGCCATGAGCTCTCTTGGGTTCACACGGAGCGCCGCAGTTCTCCTGCCCGAGGAAGCGGTAGTTGAGATAGGGCGGCACCTTCAGAGAGGCTGGGCACCTGAATCAGAGACAAGGGAAGATATTTAGAGGAGCAGAAATTTTCAACAGCATTATATGCATACGTGATGTCGCACTCAACCGTAGACAAAAAAAAATAGGTTAGTGGTTAGTTTTAAGGCTGCATAATTGACTGAATTGAAAAAGACAGCAAAACGCAGTGGTTTTAATAAATCTGTGTCAGAGAGCACTGGATGTGTTGAACAAGGAGGAGTGATTTTCTGCTTTATCTACTCTATGGAAAGATACATAGACTGCAAAATGTTAAAATAACTGTAAGTATTAATTATATGTCATTAACATACTATGAAGATCCTGTGAAATGAAGTGCCACAACAAAAACTTTGGCAAAACAAACATGCAACTCTACATCTGAGAGCATTTGCTACAGGAAGCAACCAGAAAACGAAGTCATGCTGGTTTTCCTGGCCAAAAATCTCTGGCCACAGACACCTAACCGCTGTCAGGTTACATAAAGCTGTAAAATATCCTTCACCAAGGAAAAATGTAATAGTAATAGTAAAAGTCAAATGTAATCATTTGTAAAATGATTTTCTCCGATTCTTCTTGTGCTGGCGTTTTTAATATATCATTTGTCTAATTAAGGAATTAAGTATTGTTGTTAAATAAACTCTTTAAACAGGGATATCAGACAGACAATGCATTTTCAGCCATTTACAAAGCTTTCACGACATCCTTATCTATGGTATATTAAATTGCAATATTTTTCAGAATAACTGGAACAGTCACTGTGCTGCTACAGTTTGTTTATTATTCATTAAAACGCAACGTTTGGATATCTCCACTTACACGTAACTGTAGCCTGATTTTCTTTAAACAGGAAATGGTGACTTGCTATCTAAAAGGTTAAATGATCGCAATGACGGGAACAGTGACAGGTGAGGAACTGGGACTTCTTTGAGGTCAATCAACCGAAGCAGCAAAATAAAAAGATACACAGCAGTACGTGAAATATGACAAAAATATGGATACACTGAAGGTCTTAACAGCAAAAACCAATCAAATAAAAAGGACTTAAAATAAAATAACATCAAAAATGATATCAAATGAAAACTATATCAAATATTCAGCAAACGCATGTGTTTATAACCAGTGACATGTAGTGTCGTAAAATGAATTTATTGAACCGTTCCCCACTGGGTAGAGGGCGCATCACTGACCTGAACTGACCCTTTCCGTTGCGGTTGTCAAAAGGAGGGGGCTCGGTGTGGAAGGAGCCCGGGCCGTCGTTGTCCGTGCCGCGGTCCGACATGTTCTGGCCCACGCACAGCTCCCCCGCGCCGTGGACCGGGAAGGACTCGCACGCGAGGCTGTCGGGCCACTGGAAGCCGAACTTGTTCATGAGCGCCTCGCAGCCCTGCCGCGCGCGCTCGCACAGAGAGCGGCACGGCGGCAGCGCCTGCTCCAGCACCGTGCACACGGGCGCGTACATGGAGCAGAGGAAGAACTTCAAATCCGGGGAACACTGCACTTTAACCAGCGGGTAGAACTGATGGACCTCCAGCCCAGCGTCCTCCTGGTTGGTGTGACCCAGCAGGTTGGGCATGATGGTCTCGTTGTACGCGATGTCCGTGCACAGCGGAATGGAAATCGGCTGGCAAAATCCGTGCTCCGGTATCGACATTCCTCGGTCACCGCCACCACCGTACTGCCCATTAACACGGAAAATCCCAACGTTTAAGAACAGAATGAAGAAAAGCAACGTCAACGCCGTACGAGAGAGTCTTTTATAATCCATAATGAAGGAATTAGCCGGTTGACGTACTTTCACTTTGTTACTGAACTACGTTGCCGCTGCTTATCGGCCAGTGAGCTACTTCCCTGAACGCTCTTTGTTGGGATTTCTTTGATTAGTAAAAGGAGCTTCTTCCAGCGGAATTTCAGTTTCATTGAGCCCAGTCCCTCTCCGAGCAACGGCAAATGAGAAACAAACACAAAAATACCTCCAACGTTAATACTGAAAGTCGTCTTTCCAGAAGATATCCACAAGATAAACCCGGACACCGTACACGGTACTCCTGCTTTCAGGAGCCAAGACTCCGTCTGTTGCTCACAAGCGGCGCGTGAACACTCTCTCACTCTCTCACTCATCCACTCACTCACTCGCTCTCTCTCTCTCCCTCTCTCGCGCGCTCACTCTCTACCAAAATAAAATATAACTTCCTATGAAATATTTCAAAATAAAGCGGTAAAACGATCGATCAATGACGGTCTGTTAACAGAAAATAATCGAATGATATTTTAAGAAGAATTTTTCAAGAATCTACACACTTAGCCATTAAACCACAATAACTCAACAAGTCCGTACAGGGTCAATAATGTAGTGTTTTATCCTTAAAACAGAATAGTTTGAAATGATGTCCATGTGCACTTGTGCGATGCACCAGGTTTGCACATATTTTTGAATTTTGCACATATTTGTATTTTGTAGTGTTATCTTTAGATTTATGTACAAATATGAAGACCTGCGGCCACTGCTCATAAATGTTGTGATGTGGTGATATGTGTTTGTGAAAACCTGCCTGTGTTTTTCCATAATGCAAATTTCCATTTTCTGTCATATAATGTGAGGGAGATTCCATGTATTGCTCTGATTAAGTTAGGGCTCAGAGTCTTTAACATCCTGGATTTTGGACTTAATACCAAAATTGTGCAGCTCTGTACGCACTGAGCATTTCTCAGTAGTGAGCATGTAAACATGCTCGTAACAAATTAATTGCGGTGATTATGTCAGGCAAAAGAGTTGGAAGAATCTGTTCATGGCTCTGTTTCATAATAATATATTAGGAAAGCTTTGGCAACCATTGCAGCTGATGACAGATGCTGCCTTTATGAGCTATAAATGAAACGTTTACACACTCACCACTCATTTTGAGTCTGTGTACACTGTCTTCTTTATCCAAATTCCTGATGAAATAGAGACGTGTGCAATTTCTTTGTCAAGACAAGACAAGTCCATCCATCCATTTTCTATACTGCTTCTCCATGTCAGGGTCGCGGTGGGGATGAAGCCTATCCCAGCAATCATTGGGCGCCAGTCTAAGTGCGTAGTGCTGTTCATCAAAGCCACGTGAAAAGACATTTTACACATTATTCAGGTCTTTCTTAGTGCCTCTGTGGGGGAGGGCATATTGTGAAAACCTACAGGAAAGAGCAAAGATCAAAATTGTCATTGAGGGCGAAAGGAGACATACTTTAAAATTATGTCTATACCCACACAAGCTAATTGTTTATTTAAAGTTCATTTAATTCATCGACTTTAGTTGTATACTTTGTTGGACGAGGGGGATAACAAATGGTCAGGTTACATCTTTGCCTGAATGATCTAAAAGTACATGAAATCATTCTTCAAGCTTTTTCTCTGTGCTGCTGTAGTTTACTGTTCTATTTTGAAACAGACATACGGTATATGTAGCAAATGATCGATGACTGTAGCAGTGGGATTGGTTTTGGGTGTTTGTTGGTGGCAATTGGACACAGGTGTGTCTAACTGCTGCATCTAAGTGCTGCATCTGCAGTTGATGAACCAATCAGATAGGAACTTTAAGGTTTCTGTCACAAAGAAAGCTGAAAAGAAAAGAAAAGAGCAATTACATAAGCTCTCCAATCAACGAGTGTGCAACACAACACACTTGAGGAACTTTATATGTTGAAATGTCCATGTAATTTAATGTACATAGGAGAGATGACTAGAGCATTAAAAACAGACAGTGGTGGAAAGACATCAACCATCCAAGGACATACATCAAATTTAAACTTATCACATTTATACAGATTTGCATCACATCTCCAATTCCTACACACTGCAGTAAGAAAAATCACAAGCTAGAACAAATAACTTGTATGTTTATTTGAAAATGTAGACCTGACAGGGTGGAGAGGAAATTATTACAGTTAGACACAGTGGACAAATTGTTCAAAGTTGATTTTCATAGTTTCTTGTAAGTTTTCACAATATAGACATTCACCCATATAGACGAAGGAAGTACTGACTTGTGTGTAAAATGCCATGTACTTATGTGTCATTATTTACCCTTAACTCGGCTGCCAGAGCAGGTGGTGCAGATTTACAAATGGCACTAATTGCTTGATGTGTCACATGGCCCTGTGTTTTTGCCAGTATGATTGCATCTGTGAGGACAGGATCACGGCTGTTGATCATTTGGTTGTCACTTTCATCAATCACCTATGGAAGTGAAGGGTAGCCCACACCAGGGAACATTTATATGGAGCCAAAAATGGTTTTCACTATAAGTAAACTATAATCTGAGGGGTGCTGTGAGGCCCTAATGTTTGTGTTCCCCAACATGTGAGAATGAATACAGAAACGATAAGGCTTACTGAATGCTGATCTTTGTTTTATCTTTAAAGTTGTATCCTACAACTCATTACACAAAATGGGAGCATGCAGTGATAATATGAATGGAAATGTGATGAAACTGGAAAAATTGTCAATCAGTGGGTTTACACAACGTTTGAAAATGTCAAATTATTGGTTTAGTCTGACTAAAACGGGACTTTTAAAATGCACCAAATCATGTTTGTCCCACTGAAAACATACTAAATAGATTTTTTGGAAGTCAGACTACCTACCTTCTAACATACCTATAACGTGGTCCATTTACTAAGCCAGTCTCTTACCCGGATGTAAAAGAGCGCACAATAGATCTCATCCTAGCGTTTGGTAGGACGAAAACAACACATTTCTGGATGGACGAATAGACAAAAAGAAAGTCCGAATCAGCCGTAATGCACATCACCACCTACTGGTATCAAGTCATACTTCAATAGATCGATTCTTCCCTGAACTCTTCCTCATATATACTGTATGTAACCTCATCTCGATCTGAGCATTGTCATCGCATACTGAGTCTATGTCGCATCGTCATTGTCATCTGCATTTAACCCATCTTTACCATGAGGAGCAATGGACAGCTACAGTACCGCGTCACATGGTCCAACTCAAAATCTTAGTGCCTTAGTCAAGGGCACTGTCGTGAGTATTTCAGAAACCCATGCAGACACAGGGAGAAACACCACACCACTTGCTAACTGCTGATTCACCATGCCGTCCAGGTCCTCAATCAGATCCAGGACCACATGTGCAAATGGAACAAATATCTGATCTGAAAAAAAAATCTGACTTGATCTCTTCTCACTGCTCCGAAAAAATCTGATCACACACACACACACACACACACACATTTGTCCTGCACTGCTAGCTGCTTTTCTTTCCAATAGCACGCACATACACACACGTGTGAAGCATTAATAAATTTTATTTTGGGTAAAACATTTAACAACACTTATAGAAGGACATTACATCTTCCATAATAACATTACATACAGGTTGTAACAAATAATGCAACAGCTAATCTACTGTATACTATATTGTTTCACTTGAAGTGACCAGAAACACTTCTATTTTCCAAACCACTTGTGAAAATGATATATTTTCAGTGCAGCATACAAAAAAACATAATAAAATGCAAGAGAAGCTTTGTAAAAAACAAAACAAAACAATACACAGATTATTTTTTCAGCACAGCAAGGATGCATGTCGGATCCATCTATATATACTGTGTGTGTTTTCACCCTATAGTTGCTGTCCACATGGTAAAGAACCTGAGAAGGCCAAAAATAGAAGTGTTAGAATATTAATATGTGATTTCTCTTTGAAAGCTAAGGGGACATCTATAACCCTGTATACAAACATAGAGGAAGCATCACTATTTTATTTTACATAAGGTGTTTCATCGCCTTATTCATTTCCACCTTTTGACTCTCGCGGTATTATTCAAACTTGAACACATTTTTCCTGTCACAGTGTTAAATGTGCAATTTCACTACTTATTTCCAAGTCGTCCCTTCACTGAATATACAATATATTGTATGAATATACATTTGACATATTCAAGTTTTTTTGAAGAGTGTTTTCAGGTACTCCGCCCACTGCAGGCTGTTAAAGCTCCATGGAAGTGCAGGAGTTGGTGATGATTGCCACACAGAAAGTGTGCACCAGGAGAAGCACGGCAAAAATAATTATTCAGCTGCTAATACTGCCTGCAATCCCTTAAAGCCACGTGAGTCTGAGCAATCTTACCAGCTCCACATATTAACCCGCTTCTGTCACACTGCTTTATTGGCATTACCGACTACCTCTCCTCCCATTTTCTTTCCCACCACACAATCACAGCCGGGGGATGACATTGAGAAGCTGCAAGATAACTTCAAGTACAGCACAAATCACTTCAATCTGTAGTTCAAAGCTGGGGATAGTATTTACATCTGGAAGGAAGGCTGGTTTGCTCTGTGCATCAAGCAAAGCAAGTGCATTAAAGCACGGAATGTAGGGCAAAATGATTCTTCTTTTTTTTTCTTTTAAAGTGCATTAAAAACGCTATTGGGGAGATTTAAGCCCATAATTATCTATTTTGCCTCAGAGGGTCCACTCTCTGTGGTTAAACCAACCGGACTGGAACACAGTCATCCATGTGGTAAAACGTCCGAGCCCTCGATAAGGCTCCAATTGCTTCTCTTCATGGACTTTCCTCCTCTAACGTGAGAGGCTGCCAAGCAAATACAGGTTGGAGGGGGCTGGCATGGCAGGCATGCGAGAAGATTTATTCTGTTGGATATTGCGATTCTTGACGTAAATGATTCTTAAAACAAACAATCCTTGAATTGTTGCGCAAAAAAAAGTTGCATATTATGTTATGTGTTTATGCCTGGCTGTGCACGGACAGGTTTTATTGATGGACCGGCGCAGAAGCTAATGCTGCTAATTCAACATGAAAAGCATGCAGCAGCCTCTAAGTATAAATCAAAAGTCTGGAGTCCTTTAGGATTGATTTTCTAACATAACCTAACATCCAAACTGTGTCATGGAAAAACAAAAAAAGTGTTGTGCTAGTACAAGTCACATATGGGTGCATCTTGATCATCATCACCACCAGCTAGGCTCTGATGTGCTAACCCTGATACAGCTAAGCTAAGCTAAGATCCAGTAACGTTAGTGAATACACGCTGGAAGCAACTTTACACAAATCACCCAGTAATTCTCAGAGGCGAAACAAATATCAAACTCCACTGCTTACTTTGTTTACAAGGACATTCGCCTCTACAACCATTTTCCACCATCCATGTCATGGAGCATCATGCTAAGCAATGTAGCACTGATGTCTCTGTCCCTTGCCTTGTCCTAAGACTCTTCCCATAAGGACCTTACTGATGCTGGTTTCCCTAACATGCTTCACACATTTTATAAATGAACAGTGATTAAATAAACAGTGCAGGGCCAATATTATTGATTCAGAGGCTTCAAAACACTAAAAAGAAATCCACTGTATGATAGTATTTCACACTGGTCATTACTCACTCTTAGCTCTGATATTAATGTATTTTAACACAAAAAATACACATTTTTGCAGATGATACTGTGTTGTTCTCAATAACAGTTGACTTTCTTGTTGTAGAAAGTACAGGTAGGACATGTACAGGATGTTGAGGGGCACACGTGGGGGATTCTCAGGATGAGAACACATGGCGGTGGACAAGTTGATCAAAGTGATCCACCACAAACAGCACACACACAATTCACGAACGTGAAATCGCTCCGATGCAGCCCTACACTTGTTTCATTTGTCCAGATTGCAAAAGCTCCAGTTCAATCTTTACATTTCACTCCTTTTTTAGTTATTGACATTGACATAAATCAGCTGTGCCTGATGTAATATTGCAATTTTTTTTCACGGTATCAAAGTGAAAGGAAAGATTGTCACAATTCAGATCAAACAAGACTTGACACAGCCTATTGCCTTTTGCCTCTTGTATGTTAGGTCGTAATCATGGAAGCACCAATGCTTTTGGTATTGCCCATGTTTAATGCACATGCACGCACACACGCACACCTTTCTATCAGGCACACACACTCAGATTTGTTCTCTATTATGGTATTGCGTCTGTGTTCTGCACACTGGTTGCCGCTATGTTATGTGTGCACCATCAACATCAACAGCGTACATTAGAAGATAAAGTCTTCAGCTGCAGCACTATATTCACATTGGTCAGGTTGCAATTTTTCCCCCACTATGACGAAGGCTTAGGCTCATGACATCTCATTCTAGACTGCAGTCAGAAACTCACTGAAGTCTGTAATTCGCTGAAGCGAATACAACTTACGATTAGGTTAGGCTACGTAACTTCAATTTACAACGACAATGTCATATTCCAGCAAAAACAACAAATAGGAGCCTTGGCCATAGTAGGAAAAATATTGCAGCCAGGTCATGCTTGAAGATAAAGGTCCACAGGAGAAATCCTCTTTTTAACAACCGTGGTCTCAAGGGCATATTGACAGACGCTACGGACATTTCCAAACCGAATAATTACAATATAAAAAAAGAAAAATAATTCAAAATTTGAAATCAAACTTTGAAATCATAGAAACATACACAATCGTTTACATTTGAGTGATAACCCAACTTTTGCAGTGACTAACTAATAGTCACAATGTTGTACCACCAGATCTTTACCAGTAATTAAACTGGTGATTTTAAAAAAAAAAATAATCATCAATGGGACTGATATTCCTAACTAGCCAAATAAATGCTGGATTGAAAAAAATCTTTCATGTATGAGTGTATATGTGTAAATATGCAACCCTAAGATCAAACTTTTTTTTTTTCATGTTCAAATACAGCTAAAAACCTCTATTACAACGAGCTTTTACAAGACATATTTCTATTGTGTAAATAAAATGTACTGATACCAAGATGTAATATAAGCAATGCAATTTTCCTTTTTGAACCCTGTTCACACGTCGTATTAAAAACACCTTTTTTAGTAGCTGCTACCAAACACCACCAAATGGATTTCCGACACGGCCATCAGAGGATGCCTTGTGAACCAGAAAGCCTCAATTGTTGTCATCATTATCAACATTAGGTGCTTTCACACTGCAGGAACACTAACGCCAGAAATTGAAAGTGAAATTGCATAAACATCTGACCAAATCAATGAGCCGTCTAAACTGATTTGTAATCTCTAGCGGGTATTAATTATATTATAGATTTCTGAATTTGATAGCCAGACGGTACACTGCACAGAAAATACCTTTCTTTGGCATCTTTTGCCTCTTGGTCACTACTTAGACTTTGTTCTCCCCTGATGTTTTCCTCATTTGTCAACTGTGACTATTTCACAGTAACAATAAAAATGACATTGAAAACATACAGGTTTCTCTTCTGGGACACCAACCAGCACACTCTGGTAATATTAATACGAGTGACTCTGAGGTCTCATTTTGTGGGTCCCTCGGTAAATTGCGTGTTTGTGTTGTGAGGATTCATATCATCACATAGTTTCTACGTTAGGCAAAATAGTTCCTAATGGAGTTCCGAACGTTCAGTGTGAAAGCATCCATGGTCTGTCTTTACATAACTTGCTGAAATGTGTTAACATTTAATGGAAAAAACGTTTTGTTGATTTTTTTTGTTCTTTTGCTGAGTGTGTTATTGTTGTTTTACAAGTGTGTTTTTCTTGTATACAAGTTTCGTGTATGTCTTTGTTCATTTATGTGTCTTGGCAAAAGCAGTATAGTGGTGAGAGATGTAGCAATACTAAAACTGTTGATTATATATTTTCTATATGAGTATATTGTACATACAAATATACATTCTTAAATAGGTGGCTAGTTACAAACACAAAACACATTATGTACCAATAGCAAAGTCCTTTTGTTTATACTGTGACAATGATATATGAGTTATTGTAACCTTATAAAAAGTAAACAAAGTTTGCAAATGAATGCCTGAAAATGTAGGTACTGTTCAATAATGCATACATGCTTCTGTATCTACACATATACACACACTCAAACACACACACACGCATGTACACACACACACACACCTACAAACACACTGTGAAGGTAATAAATAAAGAGAACTGGGGCTCTTTCATTCATCTGGATCATCCTTCTCAGCATCTTCGTCTTTGCCCGTGTTTTTACCTGAAACACAAATAAAACACACCTCCGTCAGTAACACAACAATGAAAACAACGTGAACACTAAGGGAGTAAAAAAAAACAAGTTTCATCAAGTTATGATATTGTATCGAGTCTTTGGAAAACAAAAAAATATTTGCCGATATCACAAAGTCGGTCACGATACTATTTCTAAAGGAGTATCTTAAAGATGATATCGATGATACTTAATTGTTAATCAACGAATTGATGTATCAGTTTAGATCGATGGATCTTTACTCCCCTAGTAAACAGACTCAAGCATTCACGTATGAACTCAAATAGTAATGATCAGATCGGACAAGTAAGGCTTGAGAGCGATTCTTTGGCCATAAAACAGTTTGTTTAAATTTTTACTCCTTTACAACCGATTTTATTCATGTGATCTTTTAGTCCTATAAGCTGTTGCTCAGTAAGAGGAAGTTGTTTGTTTGAACTGTCATTGTGGTGCCATACACAAGTTTTCAATAATGGAATAAGCGACTGTATTAAATCAAAATTGTGGTGTGTTAAATAAAGTTATTCTCACCAAAAACAGAGGTACAGCAAGCCTAAATCAAAAAGGTAATGTTTTACAACTGTAGTTTTAACGTACCTAGAGTGCCCAGAGTAGCCTAAATTATCTGATCAATCAATCAACAACTAACATTTTTTTTACAACACACAGTGTGGCTATGACATTATAGGCCATATGTCATAAAATAAACAACAATGAGTAAGAATTTGCCAAAATGTAAACATGAGGACAGAAAACATGATGAAGTGAAGAGTTAAAGAGGAAGATGACCAGGGGAGGAACAGAGGATATGGAAGATGTAGGGTAGAGAAGATGAAAGAGAAGGAGTAGAAGATGATACGCATAAGGGAGTGGGAGAGAAGGAGCAGAGGGAGTAGAGGATGAAGAGAAGGAGAGAGAGCTGTGAACGGAAGAGGAAGAGTGGGTGAAGAAGAGGGAGGACTAATAAATAATGCATGGCCTCTCATAGGTCCTTTCTACCTCGACTTCCCCCTTTATCGCGTTCTTGTCCTCTCTCCCTCTCTCCTCTCTCTCTCTCTTCCATTCCCATTGGATGAAATCCTCTGTATGGCAGGAATCTAAAATCTTGGAAAGCTTCCTCCTTTATATGCCGCTCCTGACTCAACCTATACACATTGTGTGTGTGCGTGTACGTGTGTGTGTGTGTAGACAGAGAGAGATTGTGCTTGCATATACATGGATATCTCAATAGAGTCCAGAAATCAATTTCATGTGATGTGCACAATGAACAGCATTGTACAGGGCCGGATCATTGAAATGTTGAATGGAAGGACTCTGCAGCTTACAGCGTAAAAATACACGCCACAAATCTTTTAACTTCCAGGTCATGGAGGCTGTGTATCTCCATCACTGAGGAGGGGCTGTAATCATGGGTGAATGAATGAGTGTGAGAAGCAAAGTGTCACCATTCCTTACTACACTGTCATATACTATGAGCCGAAAATGGAATTATTTTTTTCAAGGGATCCTATTAAGAACAGACATAGGTTGCCACTCTCTTGGGATGAAAGAGTACGAAGAAGGGGCCTGTGTGTGTGTCGTGCGTGCACACCGGGGAGTTCTACTAGGGAAGCAGATGGAGCTGGTGGGTGGGTTTTGTGGGAAGGATTTAGCAGGCATGGCCAGCTGCTGGCTATCCTGTAATAGAGGGAACCTCATTCTCCCCCCAAAAAGTGTTGGAACAACAATGGACCAGAATCAATGTGCAAAATTGCACTGACTTGATGGAAGCTGGTTCAGCTGATTCTAAATTTTTTATGGCCACTAAATGACATTATTAAATATCTTTAAAGATATACTACCTGATCATGTTAGTGCTACTAAAAAACTTTTTACTTTATCAAACTGCTACATCTGCAGCAGACACTCCCTGTGTTTGCAAGCACAACAATGGTTTGATTTTAGTCTAACCATTATTCAGAGCAAGATATCATCAGGTAAACACATGCAATAGTCTAATTAAGACATTATTCAGTCTAAGCTTAGATTGGCTAAAAGGGGTGGTCCACCTACCCTGGCTCCAAATAGATTTAACGTGTAAAATGCTACATTACTCAGAGGGGGAGTTTTCAAGCTAATTTGCAGCCCTCTGATACCATACATTTGATGTCAATGTCCGACATGAAGCAATTTTGCCATTTTAGGATATGTATTTTTTATTGATTATAAATACAATTTTACTGTAATATTTCTGTTGCATTTGTAATATTTTCTCTTGCTATTGAGATGGCTGGCAGTTGGTCCCAGCTGTTGTAGTAGTTAAACTTGCCAGACATGAGTGAAAAAAGCCACACTTTTAGAGCAGAGAGGAAATTTTCTTCAAAAGATCTTGGAGGCAATGGATATAAAACATTAATTACATGCATAATGAATGGATACGTTTATGGATGTAAATTTATTTTATTGTAAGTAGTAATGCAATGACTAATTTTGTCCATCACTGAAAATATGGTTCAAGGAGACCTTAAGATTTCCACCAGATTCATCCATTGTGACATCAAACCCCAATTTTTGTGTCCAAAAAATGTTTAACTTGTTAAAATGGACAGACCAACAGTCACACCCACTTCTTGCAGCCCCTGGCCTGGTGTGTTGACGGTTGAAAATAGAGCTTTAAGTTCTATAATTTTGTTACCACCTCTATACCCTCAAGGAGAGACTGACAGTGTGAACCATTATATCAGTTCAATCAGACTACGCTTGATTTTCCCCCTTGGTATGGCTTGTTTCGGCAGGTCTGAAGAGTATCAGTTTGAGTATGTGGTTTTCAGAATGATTTGTTTGTGGTCCAAACATTATCTGCGGTCAGCCCAAACCAACTACAGGCGATCTAATTTGATATTGATCTAAAATCAGAGATGGTGTGTGCGGTCAGTGCTAATCAACTAGAAATTCTGATTTTGTACCATGTTATTTAGTTTTTCTAGCACAGTAAACTTTGTCCTGCTTTTGTTGTTCTTGCTTCCTGATTTTTCTCATCAATGACCAAAGCACGTAATATAAATAAGGAACTGAAGAAGCCCTTTGGATGAGAGGAAACATCGTCAAGTATCAAGTCCAGTTGCACTCTATTCAACCCTTTCTCAGATATGACCCGGATGACTCAGACCATTCACAGACATGCTCTAAATGAGGTTTGTTGCAAAATTTTGATTTGTTTGGATGTTTCCTGTGTGAAAATCTGTGAATCAGACCAAAGCAAACAGGCTACAGCTATGAAAAGGTTTGGGCTTGGACTTGTCAAAGTTGGATGTGCCTGGAACACCTGCCTCAGGAAGACTTTTAACGGTATCCTGATTAGATAACTAAACCACTTCAGCTTGGTCCTTTCAATGGGTGGGAACAGCGGTTCTATGCTGAGCTCCCTCCTGATGACCTAGCCCCTCAACCCTGAGTCTTGACACCCTGCAGAGAAAACTAATTTCAGCTGCTTTGATCTGTAATCTTATTCTTTTGGTCACAATCCAGAGGTCATGATAATATGTAGATTGCCTTCAAGCTCTCTTCACCATGACAGTTCCATACAAAATCAACCATTTTCTGGAGGCGAACTGCAGCCTCAAATCTGGAGCTGCTGAACCTCATTCCGTCTGCTTCACACTCGGTTACCAACCGATCCAATGCATGTTAGAAGTCACAGCCTGATGATGCCAACTACCTCAGCGTCGCCTTAAGATTCTATCCATGAAAATCGCAGACAGAATAGGTAATGAGGGACAACCTTGCTGGAGTCCAACACACAGAAGGAACCTGGCTTACTGGTGGAAATGTGGTAACTGATCTTGCTTTGGTCATATAAGAACCAGAAGGCTGCTAACAGCACATGCAATATTCCTACACCGTACCCACATTGTCTAAACACAAATCTTTTAAACTACACAAAATTCAATTTTTTTGTGGAGAAAAAGTTAACAGGAGGGGGCTCAGGATTTACAATGCATCCAGAATCTTGATAACTAGACCACATTTTAAAGCAAAGCCTAAAAGATGCCAAATATGACAGAATTTCAATGTAAGACCCGGAAGTAAACCTGGTGCAGGTCAACCTGACACACATGAACTCAAGAGAGTCTTCACTCATTTCCTCTGTCAGCAATTTCAGCCTCTCTCTACACTCTTTTGTAGCCACCACCTCTCTTCATCATCCTCTTCCTCTAACTGTCTCCAGGTCCAAATATAAACCATGTCTTCATTCCTGTAAATTTCCAACCAGGTTGCGGTCTCCAGAAACCTTCTGCCAAACACAAACCTTTCATCCAAGATTTCTGATTGATCAAAGACCTGTCACTACCAGGGAATAGCACTTATGGAAACATTAATTCCCCCCAGATGGGCAGCAGGGAGGCTGTGGAAACAAAAGAATATGCTCCACCAAGACATTGTAAAAAAATAAAGTACAAAAAGACAGCAAAATTTTCCATTGTTCTCTATGTTCACACTGCTGACTGGACCATTTGGAGCAAATGATCATCGACTGCGTGTGCATTTTAGGATACAAACAGAAATAGCCTCTTCAGGTAATAAGATGAAATGTAATTGAAATATTGTTTGTTTTCATGATAATGTACTGAACATGTTATATTAAAAGGGCGTATAAATTATGTGTACTATGTATCATTTACTAAAAGTAGTTCCAAATACAGAATTTCAAGTTTATAAATCGTTGTACATTTGTGATGCTAGCTTTACCTAAAACAACATGTACAGCTTTATGTGGCAATTTTTACATCACCTTACACTGCACAGGTCTACAGTGTTTCTCAAACATATTTGGCAGGCAGACTGATAGACGCGACCCCCCGCCATACCCCTCGAGAGCAGGGGTCATGACCTCTGACCAGTGCCCCCCCCCCAGGGAGGACCCGTCATGTCTGATCCTGTTTAATGAACTCAGTCAGACTTCCATTAAATCACTCACCCAGCTTGCAACACACTGATGGTTTAATCAGCTGCTTAACGATAGCTGTGTGTGTACACGTGCATGTGTGTGTTACATTAATTGAGGATTTGGATTGATTTTGTTTCATACAAAACTTTTTTCCATTTAAATAAGGCAGAATTTTAATTAAAGCCACAGCTCCCCACAGAAACTCCACTGTACTTAAAGTTTCCAGTCATTAGGGTCACAGGAATGCTGTGCTGCTGCGTGTGTGTGGAGCTGCATAGCTACACGCCAAGCACTGCTTCAGTGACCTTGTTTCCCTCCAACTATTTTTATACCAATTCAGCCATTATATATACATATATATTCACGCACACATACACTATATGTAGTTAATGTGATACATTAGTTCCTCACTTTTTTACTCTTGATTTTAAGGACAGTTGTTTGTTTTGGGGTATCTTATCTTCAGCATTATTCTTATTTTTTGTAAAATAGGCAAGGTTACGTTTGACTTGTTTTGCACAACAATTTCCAACGCGATAAATACATTTTTGTCTTGTTTTATTGTCTTATCTGATGTGTCGAAAACAGTTGATGGAAATGGTTTCTACTGAATTGAGTTTTCAAAATGTGCACAAACGCTGGATTCCTTTTTGCTTGATGAATTGAAATAAAACATGAAAACATCGAAAACTGGCATCATTGGCCTGAGGATGCAATCAATACTATTCTGAATCTCATACAGTATATGAGAAAAACATATTAATACTAAACAGTCAGTGGCAGCAGAAAGTGTGCGGTTACCATGAAATAATGGTCAGAAAATTGTACAACAAACCAAGGAGTATGAAAAGGAAAAATTGAAGCAGAGAGAAACCACTCTTTTCCAACATAACTCAGGTATGTGGATTATGTTTTGTGCTCCCCAAATACTGTTCAGAGTGTTTGGTGATGTTGCCAGATGTTGTCAAGTCAGGGCCCCTTTTAAGAGGCCGCTCTATGCAATGTGTGTATGTGCGCAAGTAAGACCGACCATTCTGTGAGTCCCTGTTCAGTTTCTTTTTGTGATATTCCTAATACGTCTTTGGATTTTATTTGAATCCTGGATGGAGACTGTTGGTAGTAACTGTTCCACTGTCTCAGTGCAGTTTTCAAATACATAATGATACACTAAATGTCTGCCTGATCAAGGTGGAAGATGATGATGGTAACAAGAGGAGGGGCGGAAAAGTTTTCATCATATCATCATATCATCATGTACCATGAATTTTCGAAAGTAACGTCAGCAATCGAATACCAAGACGTACTAGAAAAAATGTGACAGAGATGGATATACTGATAAACAAAATTGATTTTTACAAGGCATTCCCAATATTATAGCATGATGCATTTCAATTTTGGAATCCACAAGATATGTTTAGATTTTATTGTGGCATGCGTGATTTGTACTCCACCAGAAATAGCACAGGGGAACACAAGGAGTCCATTCAAAGGTCTACAAATCGGGGAAGTGAACGCCAACGATCTTGAATATGAATCAATTTGGATGTAATGTTTCTTAAAATATTAAAATTTTAGTAAATTTCTATTTTTACAAAATTTATTCTATCATTTTAAGTAACCCAGTGGTGCTAAGCAGTCCAAATCCCACAACAGGCCATTCTTTCCACACCCAGTCTTTTCCTCTCAGTCTCACCTCTTTGAGGTATGTGTCTGTGTGTATAGTTTTGACAGTCACGGTGCTACACATTTTACTTTGATTTAGTCCACTTACTGTTTAGTAAGCAAAATTCACCATATTGGTCTAGTCAGCAGGACTAAATCATGTATGTATGTATCGGCCTAAAACGGCATGAATGATTTACACAACGTTCCAATCTACTTTAGTTTAATTTGAAACCAGCATTACAGGGAAGATTTTTCCCCCAGCAGAAGTGAAACACAAGTAAAAAAATTTTGAGTTATCAAAAAGAATCAATCTCAACTGGAGTATACAATTATGCGCAAACACTGGATGGACTGTATGTCATGTTTGTAGCCAGGTGCTACTTTGCGAACCTGCCTTTTTTGGCTTCTTTGGAGAATATTGTTCTGCAAGAAACTGGCCTCAAACAAACAATTTCATATGCAACAAAACAGACAAAAACACAGCTTGTCTTTTGTTTTCACTGCCTCCATTACTCAAGTCAAAGCTGACATATAGTTTGCTTAGTCAATGCTCTACGATCCAGGGGCTACTTAGATTTGTTTAACAAGCAAAGGAAGCTGTTTGCTGTGATTGCTCAGGTAATCCAGTCTGGACCGACTCCTAAAACCATCACACCGCAAGACAGAGACAGCCCCGGGCCAAAGATGGACTGGTTTAAAAATCTGTAGTCTGTCTCATCACTAATCCCGGCCATTGTGCCAGAGCTGGAGAAATCCAAACAGCCATCTGCCCAACAAAACAGAAACCACAAAGAAATATGGGCCAGCGGTGGGAGGAGAGGAAGATGGAAAAGATGGGGAGAAAAATTAGAGTAAGTTGTGCAAGGACAAATCAAAGCTACAGTCAACAACTCATCCCTGCCCGCCACCCCAACAAACAGCAAGGAACATGGGGGTAAATAAAAGCAGAACACAACCGGTTACTTTGACGTAACTTTGATGATATTATGGTTTATACATGATCCTGAGACACCAAGATTGCAGTTTTATGACGGTGTTATGACATTATTATTAAAATCAAATGTCACCCAATATTAAGACTGGCATACTAGACTAATACCTGCACAAGTCCAGTTTATGGTCCAGTTTACATTTGCAGGATAAAAGTGTATCACATGAAGTGTATTGATTGGTTTCTCTAAAAAATAATCAATCCAAATGAGCAGAAGTTTTATACGCAATTGCAGTTACTGAGGTAATTAAGAAAAATTCTGCACAAAACTACTCTTATTGAGAAAACGTAAGCTATTAAGAAAACCCTCAATCTGTGTTGTATGAAAGAATGCATGTGATAAAGGTATGAAGAGGAAAAAAGATTGAACAGTTTCACAGTTTTTGGTGTTCAGTTTTATACAAACACAACATGTTTAGCCCAATACAGAGAATTCCTGCCTTTATCCTAGGTTTTGTGTTGTTGAAGGTTACGTAGCTGCCTCCTCCTCCTCCTCCTTTTGTACTGACAATATATGGCAAATGAGAGTCAGGGAGTGAATATCTGTGATAAATCAAGTGCAACAACAAACAAATGACTGAACAAAAAGAGACTCATCCATAACTAAATCTAAGGCATCCAAGGGTAAATGATTATTAATTGATTTCGTCTGATGTGTGAAGAAGCAGTGTGTTGGGGGGGCTCCTGTTACATGAACAGCAGATTCCACAGAGACTCTGGCTGGGAAAGTTGTTTTAACTTAATACTCATGGCTTACGGCCCCAGCAGCCCGTCGCTAAATGGCACAACAGAAGCTTGGTGTGCTTCGATAATTTGGGGGTTTGCGTTGACAGAGGCATTGCACCACAGTATTTCTTCACGATAGTTGGAGCTAAAAAATACTGAAGTTTACTGAATGAGGATGCTGACAGACATTTAGGAATGGCGGATCATGGCTGCGTGATGGCATTTGCTCTCACAACACATTAAATCTTCAGCTGCAGCATGTTTTATCCATTACCCCATAAATACAGTGCATATAAAGTAATGCTTGCTTTAAACACTTGTATTTCTTATTAAATAAATTAAATGTTTAGTGTTCTTATTGGTACAATACTCCTATACTGCACACACAGTGGAAAGAGAGGAGCTACTCATGGAAAAAAAAAAAAAAAAAAAAATTGGTAAGGACTTCAGATGATTCATGAAGGAAGAGCAAACAAACGTGTAGGTACAGTCTCATTTATGTCTTAGAGGATAACTTTAAGCCATGTTTAAACACACAGTCACAAGCACAACAGGTCCTGCACAAATACTGGCACATCACAATTCATCAACACTACTGCTTATAATACTCCACACTACTATACATGCTAATGCTACTCTGTAGTATTACATTGTAATATTACTGTGTTGAATAAAATGGAAAACTAGTAATGAAACTCTAAATACTCTGTTATGCAGCTGAGGAAATTTGAATTGAGTATTTATTCTCTAAACGTTGAATTATCTTAGAGATATGATTATCATGCCACAACATTCAAGTATCTTGGATAATTTGAAGAATCCCTATGATGTGTTAATCTAGGACTCGGGTTCCATTTGGCCTTATATGCTCAATATTCTCTGTTCCTCTGCCTTGAGGTAGTAGTTTAAACAACTGTGCTACTATTTGTTGTGTATTTGTTCATGGCTGCTCAGTAAAGTGGCAGACAACTGTGAAATAAACGTGCTCTCCATGCAGTCAGAGGGGGAAAGGAAAATGAAATTGTTCACTCAGCTCCACAGCCTGCAAACCTGCCAGCTCTTTCTGCTCTAACACAAACACTTTCTTCTCTGTTTTTCTTCCTCAGTTCTCTAGGCCAGACTCACTTAATACAAGAGTTTAAAGCATGCATACACCCACACACCCACACACACACACAACACACAATTCAGAACCACAGACAGTCTACTGTATACTGTGTTGCACATTCATGTGTTTCCTATTACCACAAGTCCTGGCAGCAAACTCTCTCTGTTCAGTTTCTCCAGTATCAGCCATTAATGGCTCAAATCACACACAGTGCAACAAATTCTGCAAACATAGAACAAAACACATAATGGCTTCTGCATCTGTGACTGTTAAATGCACAAATTATCTGCCCGCCATTATTATTACTACTCACATTCTAACACAGGTGTGAGTTATTGTGCACACATTCCTCCATGTAAGAATATTTATTGTAAAAACAAAACAAAACAAAACAAAAACATCTGACGGGTGCTATTCTCTTTTCAGTTGGTGATTATTATTGAATAAACCCAGCGATCGCCTGTTGATGATACATTATTTTCTCTATTACACAGGAGTTATGGAATAGATATTTAATTTCAGATATAAATTTGTACATAATGTATTAATCATCACTGTCTATATACTTGATGTTAACAAATCACAAATCAAAATAATGATGATATTAATTGTTCACCTAGCAGGCTGCTGTAAAAGGATAAGTAGCATTTAAGGGAACTTTTTTTTAATCAAAATATTTAACGGTAGCAACGATTTAAGATTAAAGACTAAATTCATGAAAAATATTGTTGACACATTAAAAAAATTGTAAGTTTCAATGCTAAGGTAGATGACATTGAGGCAGTATAATTTCATTTTTAGTGGTAAAAGCAGACCCAGATGAACATTTAAGCATGAATGAAGTGTGAGTGCTGTAACAGTCATCTGTGAGGTGTTAAAAACAGGAGCTGTAGTGCAGTGAGAGTGCCTGTAGTACGACTGACAACAAGATAAGTTAGTCTCAGGAGGGACATTAAGATGTAACAGTGAAAAGAAATAAAGTTTGGGTAATGACTGATCCACATGTTAACCTGAGTTATAGGACAGAGGAATAACAGAAAAGAGGGATTGTAGTGTTTAACAAATGCAATTGTTCAACTGCACGTACATGGAATCAAACAATTTCTCCTTTTCTGCCCACTTCAGACTCCCTTTATGTTGGATTTTTGCCAGGCAAGGATAAGAAGTGAAGATTTGATTATCAAGGAACATTGTTACTATGGCAACTTACCTTAGCCTTGTGTATTTCATTTGTCATCATCTGTGTGTATTGGAGATGTTTCTTCTAAAAGTCACACAAAATTAGCTCTTTGAAAGAAATCTAATGCAACATTTATTCAGCAACACACTGTTTGTGGATTTCTGAGAGAAGTTAAAGCCAAAGAGCTAGAGATGGCTATTTACAGCAAGGAACACGCAGTGTATAAATAGAAAGTTTCTGCATTTTTTTTTTGAAGGCTTAATACGGGGAACAAAAAATGCTCTGGCATTCCACTCATATTTTTTCATTTCTGTAGGGAAGTTGTAAATCCCCCCTGAACAATGTCGACTTAACTAGAGGGGCCATCATAACAGTGCATACCTTCGACAAGGTCCAGCAGTTCTCCAATTATGACCGTCTCAACGATGAGATTTAACTGTTTACTGACTAGACAACAAACATCCCCCTCGACTCCAGGACAAACCAACTCATTCCGATTGTACCAAGTCCAAAGTTTTTGACAAAATGTAATCCTTATTGTTATGGCGCAACCATTAGGTTGAATGATGACTACACATACGCTAAAGTAGTATATTAAAAACAAAAGATATAACTCGTGATAGCCTTGGCCCAGACGTTCTATATGTAACCTTTTGTGATCATTTATCCACAATTATGAATGACGGCACTAGAATGTAGAGAGTTCTTTCAGGGAACATGTCCAACCTGTCTACCAGGTTTCATGAAAACTGATGCTGCTTATTGACTATGGCTACAAATAAAAAGACGAGCAAAACAATATGAACCAAAACACAACCTCATAGGTGGGAGAAAAAAGAGGTTAAGACTGAAGTTTGCAGCCTGATTGCAGCTTAATCCTTCTGCCCTGGACCATATGCTCACATCTCCTGACAGCCCTCCATCCAATGAAAGACACAGCAAAGTCAGGATAAGGTTCCATGTTTGTGTACAGTGCATGTGGTTTATAAAGGTTTTGTCACGCACATTTTATCACAACACACTTATCATTTCAGTATGTTTACAATCACACTATACAATTTTGTCATTGCTGCAATTACGACTAAATGAGATGAGCAAAGTTGATGCGAGCATACATGCCTTTTTGCTTAATTGTTTGCAAGAGCCTGGTGAGGAAATTCTTGGCAGATTCCTCACACCAATTATAAACTGACGGATCATTCCAACTATTTCTGATGCGGTGAGAACAAGTTCTCTCGTTCAAGTGGCTTGTTCATCTTTCTTGTCATTCATTGTGTTTGCAGTACATCATGGAGACATATCTGCTTTTTTAAACAACATTTTTTGAAATGCACACAGTTTAAACAGACTTTTAAGATAAGATCGCAGTGGGCACAGTTGAAGTAGTATTTTATCTGCGTAATAAAATATCAAAACAAAGCTGAAAATAAACTAACAATGTTAAATAGAAAAATTTGATAAAAAAACAAATGCGTTTATCACCATTATATGCTAAAAAAGCATAATATTGCATCTCCACAATCTAATCTATTCACCTCTCCAATTCTCTCTGACTCAAATCGAATGATATTGGACATTTAGATATTACGATACGAAAATTTTCATTTGGCCCTCAACAACAATCTGGCAATCTGCGTTTCTTTAACATTTATGTAGAATAGCAAATTTACTTACATATGAAATAGTTACGTGCGGTACATCAATGTTGATTTATGATGATGTAAGCATAACAGCAATGACTACTAAATCATGATAACGTGAATCAGAGACGTTTTGCACATCCACAACTACAAAATGACACCGTTTGGATTTTTCAAATAAGTATTAGACACACTTTGAGTTCATCGTCGTAATTTTATGAGTATCTGTCAGGTTCCTTCTGTTCTGCGTCGTTGATGACTGTATGCATTTGGAAGGCAAGTGGAGGGAAACAGTTTGGAAACTTGGCTTCATGACAAGCCAAGTGTTTCATTTGAGGCTTGTTTGCTTTGCTGAGCCAGCTGAGCTTTTTCCAAGGCATCAGTGAAAAGAGCAATTAAATTCATCACTATTCCCACTGCAGCTTCAGTAGCTGTCTCTCAGTTCACAAGTAACAGTGTGTTTGTATTCTCGACATATTTGGCAGGACGGGTCAAAGCAGAACGCGTGGTTTGCTGTTCCTAGAAGCGTCAGTGTTTGTTTAACTCGAAAAATTTAAGTGTTAAACAAAACACGCAACAATACAACTGATGATTGTGTTATTCCTAGTAGTTTTGGGGATTAAAAACGGCAGGAGGCGGAGGGCCACACATAATGGACTGATTAAAATACAAAGGTGGTAATTCATAAAACACAGCACCAGATTTAACATGTTGGGTTTCGACAAATACTTTCGTTTTTAGCAATTTGAAACAGGTGGCATGAAATAATGAACAACTGGAACATTTGACCTGATGGTGGTGGTGGGGAAAAGATCACGAAGAAGCAAAAACATCAGGATTCAGCATCTGGCAAGCGTGGATATCCAGAGCGAGGTTCCTAATAATCAGGCCAGTAGAGTCGACGTGTCTTTTTACAGATTGAAATAAAGGATGATGGACGGACTAAATTAGTAATTAGCACGTCGAAGTTAAAATATTAAAGATTAGAAATAATGTATAATACAAACATGGATGTCCTACTTTGTATTTAACATTCTAGGAAAGAATTTAGTACATTTCTGTGCAGTTAAGTTAAGTTAAGGACCCTAACACTGTAGAATGATTGCAGAGTGATCTTTTTGATCGGATATTTATAAAGCGACTTTAAACACTCACCCAGCGGAAACTCATGATGAAGACATCAACACACTGAGGCGGGCCTAATCTCTCACAAGATAAATCTGTCAGGAAAAGGATATGGAAAAAAACTTTTTTGCATTTACTTTAAAAGCCCTGCAGCCAGAGATCAAATTCTCAGTGGCTTTTAATCCTTGAACTGGCTGTAATACCCTTGTGTTGTCAAAATTACTTATTTTAAATATTAACCAAAAAATAGATAATCTAACAATATTTAAACTTGGTGACTAATTTTTTCTCACCTTTCCTGTGCACTCACATGCAAAACAGTAAAGTATGTGCTTGTCGACACACACAGTCAATTAACAGTGAAAGACTGAGACAAATAGTGACGTGGGATGGGAGGATGTGTTCAGATATGAGGATAATGAAGAAATTGAGCCTGAAAACATCAGTCATATGAAGTCTGGTGACCTGGAGAGCACATGAACTCCAGATACAACAGCATTAACCTACAACCGCCTCCATTTAATAATGTAACATATCGATTAAATTCATTTGCCTTCATCTGTGCGTGTTGTAACTTCCATTCCAATGATGTACAACTTCCATATAACACGCTAATCTTTCCTTTACCATCTTCCACATTTACAGTTTACAGCTTACAAATAACCCTATCTTATGATTTCAACGAGGTTTGACACATTTCTCTCTGAAGCTCAATATAATATTAGTGTAAAAAATAGTTTTGTCCCAGAGGACGGAACTGTTTCATTTTAACGATCCATTGCCTTTCTTCTGGTGACCATCCTTCCACAAACTTTACATTTTTCAACCTACAGCTGACACAGTGGTTGTGGTTCTAAGTTCTGAGCTTAGTAAAATTATTTTTGTTTTGTCCAGCGTCACAGCCATCATATTTCATACGACTGGCTGAATAATGCTTTAAATTTCGGACTCTTTCTGCTGCCATCTGTGTGGTTTTCAACTGCCAAGTGAGGGGCATACAGGCCAGCAGGTTAATTTTAGAGCTCTGTGGTGTCATTCAGACTACTGCTCCATCTCTGTTTGGGTTTAGCTCCACATACATCCCCCCCCCCCACACACACATACAATTCATAAATTACTTTCCTGTCAGGTTCAGTAAAATGTAATAGACAGTTTTCTTGAGAGGACAACTTTGAGATCAGATGTCTGTGGTGGCGCTCTGGCAGCTGTGGTGTCACTTTCCTGTGAATTACAGCTTGTGTTGGGCTACAGATGCTTTGTAAAGACTGGGTGTTGCCCGCAGTGGGACGTGTATACCATATCGTATTGCAAAGAACATTTGTTTGGAAAGCCACCCAGACATACTGAATCGGTTGGCTGGAAACTGTATCGACAAGCTATTGTTCGTGGTCCGACATGTGTGGGACGCATATATGCTGTGGTTATTCTATCTTTTCAGACCATTGTACTGTATGTATGTATTTCATAACCATACTTACAATAGAGGCCAATATTCCATTATTATTGTCTTATTCAGTTAAATATTTGATTTAATCCTTTAGAACACACCACTGCAAATACTTCTTTTCAAATTTACTTGACAAATTCAGTAAACAATGCAAAAATCAAGACACCTGGATTTCTATTATTACCATTCAAGTGCCTATGACAATCTCACCAACATTCAGAGGCCATCGAGGCAAGTTTGTCTCTCTCCATCAGAGCGGAGCGCTGCTGTTGATGGCTGTGAACACAGTGGAGCTGCTTTATTGTGGCCTAAAGGGCTGAATTTAGTGAGGAAATCAGTTTGAACATACCATTCTATTTCTGTACATTCTCCTCTCTCTTACTAATAGGATTACAGGCAGATACAGACAGAGCAGGCATGGCAGATATCACAAATTTAGGTATTAAGGAGAGAGTGGAGAACACGAGCACCAACAACAACATGAATGTGTCAACTTGTTATTTGTGTGTGGATATAAATCTACTGTGAGCAATGACACCCATGTATTCAATTGAACTCAAACACACTTGAGCAGTGCAACACAGGGCTAAAATGGGCCTGATAGGATTCCTAGTAAAGCACAAGATGTATTTTTATGTGGCTTGTCCCTACCCAGATATTATCCAGATACTGAAGAAGGATCACATATCTAAATGTAAATGGGCTCCAACATTTTCCTCACACAGTAGACACTGGACTGTAATTTGAATGCGGTTCTCATTACATTTTCTCAATGAGAGTGGGGGTGAGATAGGATAAGGTTGTGATAATTATAACATGGTATGTAATTATTATAACGCTCTCGCTTCCCCCAGCAGCTTTGCATTCTATAATCCATATTCTAATGCAGCACTGACACAGAAACGGCACACTGTGGACCAGAGAGACCAACTGCCACTGTGGAGCAGTGAGTGCTGCTTGGTGGACGTGTTCTGGGCTTTTTGGAAGGTAGGAGCTGTAATTTGGAAGACCACTGGTTTGTATAATGAGCCATGTCTGCCTCTCTCTTACACACAGAAATGCAGACACACAACAACAGCAAAAAAAAGATCTAATGAAAGAGTTCAAGCTTCTCCATCCAAATCCTTGATGCCTTTATTTCACTTTTTTTACACTAAGAAACGCTGCGTTATGTTTTAACAGGAAAATTTTCAGACAGAATCTTTATATTCTGTCCCTGTGCAGATAGTGTGGGAGAGCCATAACGATGCTGATGTTATGGCCGCCAGGTTACAATTCTGTTTGGTGAAAATTTAGTTCAGCATTGCACCCTCTGGAGAACTCTATTGTCAAGTGTATTAATTAGCCTATTTTGTGTAAGTATAACGATCTGCATAGTTTAGTTAATTTACAGGGCATGCATAAAAATGAGGGAGGAGGATTGCAGAGGAGGAAATCTGCTTGGGAAATTTGTCTCTTATTTACATAATTATTTAGAAGCTACTGCTGAAATTTGGTGCTTTAATTTATTCCAAAAAGGCTGATGTTTGCTCTGGGAATGTGCATAGGGACTCAGCTGGTTAATCAAGAATATGTTTAATTCATTTTCAAAGCACGAGGTCTGACACCGAGGCTGGTAAGGCGAGTATTCCTAAATGTAATATTTTCATTTTCTGCCTGTGAAGTTGCGACTGTATACTCTGAAGACTTGGACTATATCAATAATGCCCAGCTGAAACATCTTGTAACTGGAGGATTTTTTGGAGTTTCAAATGATGGATCTGCTACTGCCTGTTCTAGTCCCAACCCCCATCTCCCTCTGGCCTCCATCTACACCCTTCACTGAGAACCCAACCAACCAGTCTGCGGCTGCATAGACAAAACAATTACATTTTTTATTGCTATACCCAAAAAAATCCAATAATTGTGCCTTCTGTAAAAGAAGTACCTTTGTTTCAAACCACAACACTGAAATACATGAGCACACTTACACACACTCACACACATGCAAGCATAGATGAGCAGAGATGGAGGAGTGAATAATCTGTATGAACCTTGCGGTCCATGACAAGCCACCAGAGATCACATTTACATTTGAAAAGACTAATTACCAGGCCGCACTGCAGCAAGCAGGAGGCGTACTGAAAGCCAGGCCAGCACTGGCACTGACGCTGTTCATAGCTTCACGTCTGATGAATGTAATCAGTATCACATTACTCAAAATGCTACTCACAATCTAATATTCAGACTATTCCTTATTACTTGTCAAACATATATACTGTAATGATGTTCGCAATAGTTCATCTACACCGCACTGTAACTCTCAATGGGCATGGATGTTCATACAGAAGGGTCAATGTGTGAAAAAACAAACAAAAACAAACAAAAAACTGGTTTTATTCACTGCCCCATAAAAACCTCAGATCTATGTAACAAAAAAACAACAAAAAATAAGCTTTTGTGCACAAACACAAGATAAATGCTGCATTTTCACTGCCAGATAAGAACTAAGGCCTGTTTCTGTTTTATGTGAGAATAAGTGTGTGTACTCAGGTTTGCGAATACTCAAAAAAGTGTGTGTGTGTGCATGGGATTAAAACATGGAATTGGAATTATAAGAAAAAAAATACTCTTAAAATGTATTTGGCACCTGTATTCTGTATAGCAATATTTGAATGGGATTTAGTACTGTAGTATTTGTCCAGACATTTCCTTTCCTTTCTGTATATTGATTACCTATTCAGTAATGTTTGTATTCCTTAACAACCCAACCATCAGTGTTTTACCACTATATGTACACCACCCCCATTTTCTGTCAAATTTAACTGTTACTTGGCATGCAGAGTAAATTTTTAACCATTAACCAGTTATTTGTTTTTTGCAAATGAAGTCTCCTTCTATCTTCTGGGATCCCATCGACTAGGGTTCTCAATAAAGAAGAATGATGGGATATTTCCCTGAGTCATTGGTTGGAAACCAGATGGTGAACAATAATATTACTAATATTATCACTAATAATAATGGAATAATATTACAAATTTCCATCTGCTGTTCATATCAGCCAACCCAACCATGTAATGTTTGTGTTAGCTGCTGGGGGTTTAAAGTGTGTGTATGTGTGTGTGTGTGTGTGTGCGTGTGTGTTGTAGTAGCACTAGAGTAACTTCTAACTTTCATCTTTTTCATTTTAAAAAAGGCTTGAAGACATAATGTGACAATTGCTAACGATGAAGAACAGGAAGTCAGTTTAGCAAATAAACAGTAATAACATAACAGCATAATCAGATTACTCCAGAAGCTTAAATGTACGGCTTTGTGTGGATAATAAGATGCTGGATTTTTCCTGAACAGGAGAGAGACTTGATGTCCTGCTGAGAACAGACGTATAGCTGTTGCCTGGCTGCAAATGGTGTCTGCACCACAAAGGGTTAAAAAACCTCCAAACCCCACCCTCCTCCC
>OMNV01029005.1:167661-178023 GCA_900303265.1 Brotula barbata | reverse complement strand
CCCCCCCCCCCCCCCCCCCTCCTCCCCCTTCCTACCACTCCTCTCCCCGCCAGAGTACTGGGGATTTAAGCCTGTCTCCCAGGTAACACACACGGCTGTTGACGGACACACACACACACACGCACATACACACAAACTCTGTTTCTCCCTCTTAATAACAGGCCCTGCAGTGCAGAAAGCATAGGGCCTTGTTAGCCAACAACCAGGCGTGAAATCACTGCACTGCACTCACAGCACGATGAGTCAATCTATACCTCCTGTTTTTCTTTGTTAGTGTGTGTGTGTGTGTTTGCTTGCTTTCCCCAGGCCATGCACAGCTCTATCTTTGACAGTGTTTCTGTTTTTTGTTTAGACTCCCTATAGTGGTACAGCTCAGCTCCAACACACATCATGCTGTGCATCCAAACACAATATTAGAAGATTTAGTTAACTTTCTTTCCTTTAAATGAGACAATCCATCGGCCTCTTCCAATTCTTCATACACCACAATTTAGAGAAAAGTCAGAAAAGCTTTTAATTTAAGCTTCGGCTAAAGCAAGAAACATACATAAAAGAAGAAACATACATACAACATATCGATAAAGCGAATATATGATAACAGCTTTAATCTTATAAAAGGTGATGTCTTGGTAAACCTGGTTTTATTTTGTGATTAATTCAAATAAGTTTAAATTTCAAGCATCAAGCTTGAAGGGCAGGAAACCTCAAATGGTTGAGTAACTTCTTTGTGGACCTTGCATCGCTGACTGCTCAGACCCAACCTTTCCAACCTGATTAGGGGGACCTCAAACCACTGATTATGCCAGCTGATGAAAGGACATGCCATTAATGCTTGCTTTAACATGTGCTCTCATCTTTATCTATCTCTCATGTCTAGATGAGGAAATGGAATTATCAAACTTTTTCAATTTCATTTAGAAGATGAGCTGCAAACTTTGTGATCAAACAAAGTATAGCAATCAAATCATTTAAAGGAACGGTGATGATGATGCATTGGAATAAAACTGTCATTTTGCTAACATTTACACAACTCACAACTGTAATTCTAAAACCGAATGAATGAACTCACAGTGATTAATACCATAAAAAGTAAACTTGACACCGACATATGAATATATACATATATATATATATATTGTGTGTTCATCCTCAGCTGTAGCTGCCGAGACCCTCTCTGATGCTGATGTTGATGCCCTGCCCAACATAACGGGGAACATTTTCCCACTGACACACCTTCACATCAATCACACGCTGTTTTCCAAACAAAATTCAACTACAGCTTAGAGAGCAGCATTGACTTGCAATTACTCCTTGCATGTGGGCGGTGCACATTCCAACACCATTGCCTTTTTTAAAATGTATTTTCTAACCAGCCTGTTTTGACAAAAGTAGTGGAGCTGAGGCATGGATTTTCTTTTGGATGTATAGTGAAGTAAAAGTAATTGCAAAAATATTCATACTCCGCTCAAGTTTCCGGATTCACAGCGAGGCATGAGAAGGCAGCTCCTCTGTAATATATAAACACTACCTGGTAGTTCTGTGGTTTGTGCCACAGGATTCTTTGGAGTGTAGTGAGCTGCCAGCAGTTTAAGCTCTGTGCAGCTCTCTCCCAGTAATCACACGTTTCTCAGCTGTGGCATTCCGCTAACTTACACTGGCAATGGGGAGGGGCCACTGGGCTGCTTTGATAAGTCAAGCATTGCAAACGTGAATGAGGCAGAGACAGGCGAGGCAAAACACACATTCATTCCTCTCACAATGCTGAGCAGCACTTTTAATTAAACCTTATCCAACATGATGAATAATGCAAAAGCTTCCTCACAACCCACCATCCCCTTTCTGTTGCTTAACAGGCTGCGTTCAACCATCTCACCCAGTCACATGCATACATTAGGCAGAGACACAAAGAAGAAAGGATCTGCTCTTTCTGCTGCTAAAATGAAAATACTAAATGTTTTACAGTTTTACCATGTGGGGTAAAAACTGGCATGGAATAAAGGAGCAAGGGAGGAGGGGACTTTCTGATGCCTGCAGTTTTGTTACTTTGTCTAATTGATGTAAGCGATCATGGTAGCCCCTATGTTCACAGTTTAAATATGGTGTTAAATAACCAAACAGGTATTTAGTTTGTGTTACAGGAGCAAAGGGATCATCAGAGTCCAGCTTCCACTTGACAAACTACAGCACGTAACAATCCTCAAAAGGAGGGAGACCGTCACTCCATCTGACGAGACCAGGCACTGAGGTAACAGAGACCCCACAACCCCCAAACCCAAACTTATTGAAACACTCCTAAAGGGGGATGGGTGGTTGGGGGGGCCTCAGAAAGAAAGAGAGAGAAGCAGCACAAGGGATATTCTGAGCATTGAGGAGTGAAAGGATTGTATGGGAGAGTGAACCCATTACAGGGCAGACTGGCTGGGGCATGGGAAGACACAGAGTGGGACACGGGGAGGTGCTGGGTCCTATTTAGTCTGCAGAAGATCAACAGGAAACCACTGGCCACACAGACCGATTCCACGACAGCACACATGGCTGCACAAGATTAATGAGAAATATACATTTTGAATGTATAAATTGCTCTCTTCTGCATTTTCTTTCCATTTTCTCTTTATGTGCTGTAAATAGAGGCCAACACTGAATGATGACAACTGTGCAGAGAAGAGAAAACCCCCCAAACACAAACATAAATTCTGAGCATCTGCACAATCACATATTGATCAGAGTAAGAAACATTTGTATTGTGGCGAAGACGCCAGTGATCAGTATTCAGGGAATGGGGAAATCAATTTAACTATAAACACATCCAGGTGTCAATGTAATGTTAAGTAATGTTAGGAGTGTGTGTGTATGCGTGTTTCCATGTGTGCGTGCTTATTAAAATCTAACAAGTCCAATGATTGATTGAAACTTTTTTTAAGATAGTTATTAAGCTAATCTATGCTAACGAGAAAATGTTGCTTGGCCTGGGTTGCTGCTGTGGAAGCAAGGATTTATCCCCGCTCGCTCCCGGCACTTTCATTAAAGCACGATCTGTTTACAAGACAGGAGTTCACATTTAATACTCTGCAAGTCTGGAAGTGTATTCTGTCTACAGTATGTGTTTTTCAGAATTAATTATTAAAGACTATCTGTGATGTGAAAACTGCATGTTCAAAAAATGCAATGTCGATATAACACATATGCCGGCATAATTTCCAGGTTAATTAATGTAACACATGAGGCCGTAATAAATTTGATTCAGAAATCGATATGGATATGGTTTTTTTTCAATATGGGGGGCAAATAGTGTTAATTGTAATCATGTTGATTGACTTTGTCTTGTCTTTATCTGAAACCATGCAGGGTTCTCATGCATAAGGTGTGGCTCTCTGCTTACAAAAACCACAGAGTTCAGAATCTCTCCAGAGGAATTTGGAAATCAGTTCTTGAACAAACAACGGACATGAAGCATTTTGTGGAGAGCCGGAGAGATTGAGGGCGATGGAGGGGCAGATCAAGGAATAGATGCTTTTTGGAGTATGTGGCTGTGGCCTTGTGTAGTGCCAACCAGGTGCAAAGTCCTGCATGACCACGATAAACTCTGTCAGTCTGGTCCTGAGTCAGATTTTAGGCCCCATTCTGGAGGTGCAGTGGGTAAGAAAAGATTACAATAATATAATAGTAATAAAATAAAAGACATAGATTGCAGACTCCAAAAAGAGGTTGTTTGTTTGTCTGTTTCCCTGTTCTGTTTTTAATCAGGATATCTCAAATTTTCACAAGATATGTTACCTTTTATTGTTGTGCACATAACATCTTTGTGTTGTTAAATAGAAAGGATTCTGAGGAAAATTGTATGAATAAAATAAAATACTTAGAAACACGCCAGGGAGTGAAGACCACCCAAACCTGCTGCACTTCTCCCACAGCAGGTGTAGGTCAACCAGAGTACCAGTAATCACAATATCACAATATTTCCTTGCAGTTTCTCAATAAAGCCATATGGGAGTGAAGCTGTCCCCCCCGATTCCCCTCTAACACTCGTGCTTTTCATGTAATAACATTCATTTCTTGCCACTTGCCCCTGCAGTGTGGGCTGATGTATACTGGGCCCTGTGTTCAGGTCACTCACATACAGGGCTGCACTGTGCCATTAACACGGAGACTCCCCAGCAAGTGTATAATTTGTGAGTCGTGTCCAATTCAGGTCGAGTCAGTCTCCTGCTGACTTCCTGTCTCATGAACACCGGCAATACAGCAGTCACAAGACCCTCATGCTGTAGATACTGGGGGCCAAACAAAGTGTGACTTTGAAGAACAATTTGCGCTGAGAGCTGCATCAGTAAATGTAGCATTTTTCATGTTATGGTGATTCATTCTCCAGGCTAAATTTTTCTCTTGACAAACATTTTGAAGTTTCCTTCAGCCAATATATTGGAGTGAGCCATGCATTCATTTTTTTAAATATGGATAAACTATTGTGGTATTTCCTCCAATATCATCCTTACATAAACTTGGCAATTTTTAACCCCACGACTCACAAGGCTTTAAGAAAGCTAAAACATATGTTGGTTATCCTGTGTAACACTTTCAGTTGGCAATGAACTGGCCCACACACGTAAACACACACTTCCCTCCTCACACAGAACCTCCTCAGTTTCTGCAATTCACCTAAGCAGCTACACGTTTACAAAAGATCCACTGTTCACGCACTAGATCTTTCTGATGCGCCTCTGAAACTGATTTTTACGGGCCAATATGGAATTCTATGGCCTATACAGAGTAGATGGGTTATGAGATCACACTCTTGGAAGCTAACTGAGCCTGGGTGAAACAAAGGTCTTTGAATAATTACTGTAATAATGATAATGATAGTACAATTTTATCATTTTTTCACTATCATAGCCTCTCTCTCTAAAAGTGAGAACAGACGACCGGCTACTGCTTCTACTCAGCTTGATTGTTGAAAAGATCATAGAAAAAGATAAATGGTGCTAAGACAGGAAGACAAACAAAGACTCAATGTCTTCTTCAGCATCTTTGCTACAGGAATCAAAATAAGTTCCTGCCTGATTGGTTCATCGGCAGCAGATGTGGCAATTACAGACACCTGTGTCAAACTGCAACCTAGGCTTCAGCACCACGTGCCACAATGTCTCAAGCACTCAAACTCACACACATAAACACCCAAAACCAATCCCATTTGCCACAGACTGGAAAAAAATGTTCCAAATAACCAGACAAAAATGTCAGTGAAACCAAAAGTACATGATGCTTGATAAATTTATACTCACGCGTGACAATATGGATATGGACGGTTTCAGGATGGAGGGAAATAAATAAAATAATAATAGTAACTAATATACAGTACAAGGAGAGTCATTTCAGTATTCATCAGTGGAAGGATTATCAATCACAGCTCAGCTGCTTTTCCCAAATGGTGCACTGATAAAGTTACATTACATTTACATTCTGTGCAATATATTCATATTCTCTGTAATATATTTATATTCTGCGCAATACACTCATATTCTTTTCTATTTTATTTATATTCTATATTTTTAATATTTATACCTTGCTACCTCCACATTGTATATTTGTATAGAGAGCCAATTTTCACTCTCTTTCTTTTTATAAAGTTATTACACTAAAAGGGAGAAGCTCTCCAATCTCGTTGTACACTGTACAATGACAATAAAGGGCATTCTATTCTATTAAACAGAAAGTGGAGGCCTATACCACACTGCTGTTGTGTTGTGGGCTCTCCTCCTCTCTCCGTTTCTGCAGCTCTTTACCTTCTTCCAGATGGTATAATATATGTGGAAAGAGCATATTTTTGTAATGAAAGTAATGAAAAGAAAACTGTGAAGGTTTTCCGTATGTGCATCCACCATCGGGGTGGTAATAAAGTAAGAAGGAGTCGAACGCCTATTTCTGATAGGTCAGAGCCACAGACTGAGCAATGAGGAAATATAATTCCATCGTCCTGACTGGTTGCTTTGCGAAAGCGAACCCACAGTGTGCTACACAGTTGCTACATAAAATTACTCACAAAGTCTTTCGTTAAGGGACATTTAAGTCTATATCAGCCTCAAAAGTGCTGCTACTGGCTATCCAAATCCCAAGTTTCAGGGTGAGGGTATGTTTCAGAGGGTTTAGGGTGCTCCTTCTCAGGAGGATCTGCAGTTCAGGGTGCTTATCCTTGCTGCCCTGGTTGCTGTCTTTCCGTGCTCTCTGCTGTCTCTCCGGCCATCATCATTCTGTTCATGGACATCATCCAGTTTTTCCTAGAGGTTACTGGCAGACCCTGATGTGGTAGTTGTGGAATACACCTTTTGGTGCTACTTGGATATGTCTTCAGTGATGATCAGCAATAATTTCAAAAACATTTAAATGGAAGAATGGAGGGAGAAAGTGCTGGAGGGAAGGGCGAAAAGGGAGAGAGATAGACAGAGAGAGAGAGAGAGAAAGAGAGAGCAATATTGTGACTGGAGGGGAGCTTATGTTAATAGGAGTTTGATCTCCTCCTCCGTGTCAGCCTGATGGCATTTACCACATCCAGTGATTAACAAATTACACATGAAATCAATTCCTGCTCCACCTCTCTCCCTCCGTCCTAATTCCTCTTCTGCTGCCTTCACCTCTTCGAGCTTCCGTACACCTGCTCCCCCATTTCCATTCCTCCTTCAACTCGCTCCCTTCTCTTTCATGTCCCTTCCCCATCATTCCTCTTGTCTCCCTCCCCTCCTTCCTATTCCCTCATGCTGGGACTGATAACAACAAACAGTATGTCTCTGTGCGCTTGCATGTGAATGTCTGTCCAGGCAAATCATCAGCTGAACACAACCCTTCTCCGAGCTCCTCCAATCCCGGCTGCCTTTTCCTTCTCTTTTACCACTTCTTTCTCACCTGTGTTAGTCCAGCTCCAACTTAACCATCTGACCACACTTGATCAGATCAAATCCACTTCCTTATCTCTCACTCAGCTCACATCTATTTCCTCATAAATCACTTTATTTCTACTGCAGCACTTTCCTTGTATTTTGCTATTTGATCACATGGAAATGGTCAGGAAATACCTGGTTTCTGCATCACTGCACACCCTCTAGCCCTGCCCTCCATACTTTCTGCATGAAGGAAATGCAGGCCACACATGTGAGTTGCTGTTTTGTTTTCCTTTATTACGTGACTGCCAATATCCTATAAGGCCACTCTGCTTCAAGAAGTGTGTTTTCCGATCAGATATTAATACCGATATGTGAGCCTCCAAATTAAGCCACTTAATTCAGCCTGGGGTTAAAGAATACAACAAAACATTTAATTTGCAAGAGGTGACCATGTAAACGGGGCCAATGAGTCAAGGCTTAAATGCAGAATGTTGTGGGTGTCTAGGAATCCCCCACACTGAGCCATGAGAATAGATAAAAATGCTCCTGCTCTGCTGCACTGGCTTAGTTAGAGCTTGGTGCTGCAAACTTCATAACCATAGTGCTTGCACATATGAATGAAGAAATAGCGGTAAAGGAAGAAACGAAACGTAGGAAGTGAGGCCGCGTGTACTCTGACGTACGAACGGAAGCAGTTAACGTCTAGTGCACTTCACATCGCTTTTCTGCAAAGATAAGATAAAATGAAAGACCAGATTACTGGCAGAGATTGAAGCTGTACGGGTATAACTGGCAGTGCGAGGGTAAAACCAGCTGATTTTACTGAAGCTTTCCATTTCTCAAGGCTATGCCTCTGGTTATCCTTCCTTCCCCCACTCCCTCTTTCCCCCTCAGGCTCACAGCAGGGATATACTTTAAATCACTTTGTCCTCTACCTAGAAAAACTTTCTGACAGGTCATTTTGTGGGCCGCACATTATCTCTTTCTTCCTACTACAGAGCCAAAAATTGGATTTCTTTGTTCTGTTGACTTTGTAAATTTTTGCGACTGGTGGTTCTGATAGAAAGGCAAGGAGGGACTAAATAAATACTTTAAAAAGAAACTCATGCACATTTGTGAAGGTTTCCGACATTTAGCTGAAAAAAAAAAAAAATTATAGCCAGGAAGGTGACGCCTTAGGCTAGTGTGTGAATGTGAGAGTGTGTATGTGTGTGCGTGAAGGACAGTGGGTGTGTATGTATTTAGACAAATAGCTGGCACAACTACATTCATGACACTTTAGCTTTGCCTATAGCTGTTATCTTCAAAGTGACACAGTGATGCTTCAGGGCCAGAGTGTGCTGTTGTCAACCTGTGATGGCTGACGGCACAGACACACCATAGAAAAGAACCAGCTTTTTGTGACGCTAAGCCAGGTGACCAGCAAAGGCACAGAGGACATCAGAGCGCTTCTGACTGCACTGCAGGTAGACAAAAAAAAAAAGGTTCAGTTCATTTATCTCTGGCACCACACTTTTGGCCTCAAGTCATACCAGATCTCAAGGTTTTTTTCAGTCGACTGTAATTGACCCAAATATTACATGGCGAGTTGCATCAATTCTGTAAAACTTTTGCCTTGCACATTTGAGAATAGAGTTGCTCATCCATCGGTGGATATCCACATTTCCAAAATGTCTGTGTCCAATATTATTCTATAAATAAATTGTGAATCTTCCGATTCCAAATCACTAAATGAGTTGAAGTCAATTTTCAACTGGAAAGAAAAAGAATGAAAGAATGAAGCCCAAAACGATCAAGTCTGTGGACAGTGTGCATTTTTCAAGCTTATTCATAAAGATGCTCTGACTAAGTAAGTGTACAACGTTACCAACACAGAAATTAAGCATTTGAATGAGCTGCAGCCAGAATGTGGTTGAGAGTTATCAAATGAATATCTTTGAAATAATTTTGGTTGAGTACCAATGTTCGAGCCAAATTAGTTCAAAACATCAACCAGATTTAGTGTCACACTAAAACAGGTCTTAATTTTTGCAAGACGGTGTGTTTCAAGAAAGGATTTGCCTGACTCTTGACTCATGACTCATGACTCTTTTACGGTAAATGTTGAAAAAGGCTGATAACAGGTGTTTACGAATAAGGAAACATGGTTGCATGACGCAATTTGTCCTCAACACGTTAAATCTGGTGCGGTGCTTTATGAATCAGCACATTATCTGCTTTTCGACTGTTTGCTAATTATTCCCATTGATGAAATGATGAAATAGAACCACTGTTAGGGCCTAAAAAGAGTGAGATCAGGGAGAACCAATTAACTAAAGGTCTTACGTCAAAGCAGACCCCTTTTATAACACTTTAAGACTCTCCGCAGGATCATGATCAGATTTGCTTTTAAAATAGTGTTTGGATTGCTGGATTGAACTCCTGTTTTATCTCTTTGATGTTGCTTTGTGTTCCCTGATTGAATCAATATTTGAGGCGTTGTTCGGTATTCCGACTGTTACCATGCGATGGCCATGTTTTCGTATGCTTTAGCCTACAGTACCAATTAAGTGTCTGTGCGTTAAAGCTCATAAAAAGGGAGACATCTACCACTTGTTGTTGGCACTTGGAGTTGAACTGTGTGGTCATTGAGTCTACTGATGCAGAGAGCCATTGCTTACACCAGGCACCTCGTTGCATCAGCTAATCCTGTGAATAATGCAGAATCATGAATAAACATACAGCACTTTAAAGGAGGACGGCCCTTTTTGCATCTCCGCTTTTTTGTCTTCCCTACTCCTCCTTCCATTATTTCATTCCACTTACTCTGCCTTTCTGTCCTTTGCTGTTTTTCATCAGAAAACAAACCCACCAACTCCACACATTTTTTTTTCCTTCCATCCCAGCCAAAATCAAACACTATTTCCCCTTCTTTCTTCACTCTCCCTCCTTCCTTTTCTTCTTCTGTTGGGCCAATGCAGTGACAGACAGTGGCAGCGCTGTAGTGTCGTTGTGTCTCGGTGAAGGCAAGCGAGACTCGGCCTTCACTCTCAGCTCAATAGCTGCCTGGGTTTCCTCAAAGGCAGCCAAGCAGCCAGCACAAAGCCTGCCCACTGGGAACAGACCCACAAAAGAGAAAGGGCTGCTCGCCTCCTTTGCTCTGCTCTGTCTGAAGCTGCCTGCCTCCACCACCTCCTATAAATAATACAACGCTGCATCAACAAAAAGAAATCCTGCCCTGCTCCAGTGAGTTTCCCCTTCCATCACTTCATTCCCTCCATCCCTCCACCAATCTCCCCTTCCCCTATTTCACTTCTCTTGCATTTTTTTACCTCGGATTTTGACTAAACTAGAAGTTTAGAGTCGGAAAAGCTTGAAGAAGAGGCTTATAAACATGTAAGACGTCATCAAGAATGATAAATAAAAACACCTGGTATGATAATGCAAGGAAATAATGGACTCAATGCAGCAACTGAGAGGACCTATCTCTCTGTGAGGTGACTTCCATTTCACA
>OMNV01029005.1:152980-167641 GCA_900303265.1 Brotula barbata | reverse complement strand
TTCACAATCTCTCACACACACACACACACACACACACACACACACACACACACACGTACACACACTTCCACCCAGGATCAGATCAGCATACACACTTCATTCTATCCAACAGAATTGTAAATACAGGGTATGCACCCTCTGCTTACTCCACGTTTGAGAGGCAGGTACAATATGCACATTATCACAAAACAAGCAAATACAGAAGAAGTTGATTTCACTTTACAAAATTTATGTGAGTACAGAATGGAGTGACAGTGCCAGTGAAGATGGTTGTATGGACACTTACAAGAGAAATAAATAATTTCAGACAGCATATTAATTCTAAATTAATTCATTGGTAATTATAAGCTTCCACTGAGGTAAATAGTGCCCTGGCACTAGCCTAGCCACTGTAATACCACATTACGGCAACCATGGCAGCAAATTTGAACTAGCTGGCTGAATAGTAGCGGCCTTGTTAGATGCACAGTTAAATTGTATGTTTCCATGAATGATGGAATATGACATAGTAAATGAGGCATCTGATCGATGCCACTGGTTGTAATGGCACTGCTATTTGTAGCAAACTAGGAATGCTGGCAAGTCTTGATGTAGCTATAGTCATAGCTCAGTTATGTGAAAAAAAAAACAAAAAAAACACACACTCTTGTAGCCCAGATGAGCTGTCCATTATCAAGTTCAAGAATGACGTGACTGCCCAATAATGATTTCAGAGAGCTGAGTAATAAACATCATCTGTTGATGATGGTTGTGCTGTTTGCCGTTTATCACCAATGAGCTCAGGACCATGGTAACAACAATACGCAAACAATCCAAACCCAGCACGATGACAGAACATTTGAAATGGTGTAATTGCTGGCCATAATGTCTGACAGGTGAAATGTGGGAAACGCAGGCTAAAAGCACCACAGATCTCACTGCTTAGTAAATGAGGACCTTAACAAACAGGGGGAAAAATAATTCTGTGGATTAGCAGCTGATAGGTCCGTGAGTCTGGTGTCTCCTTGCACCTGTCAGTAATTATAGATGTAATCTGGATCACAGTGCAGTGTTGTGGTCCTGTGCTGGCCCTCACACTGCCTAGACCTTCATTAGACCAGCCATTATCGCCATGGTCAGCCTCTGCACCTCTTATTACATGCAAATACTGGTGCTTTATCTGTATGGTGAATAAAAACGCCTGTCTCTAAAGAATAGCACAAGAATAGGTCACTCCCTTCGCCCACACAAAAGCCATTCCACCATCACCATTAGTGGATTCTTTGTATTAGTGCACACAGAGCAACTCTGATGGAGCTTAGTGTGGGAATAAAAACTCTTGGTGCCATGTAGAAGTCAGAGATATCATTAGATACTCAGGTATTGTATGAGGAAGGGTTGGGTGTTTGTGGGTGGCTAATCTTAATGTTATTTTTCCTATAAATCAGTGATAAAGGTACACACTTTCATTTCTCTACTTGGGAGGCATTCATGGAGAGCTTGAGGGAAAAATGTAAATCCTATCCACTTCCATACCTGAAAAAATTGGACCATGCACAGTCTGACCTTTGTGTGTGCCATTGGTATTGGCAGATTTGGAAGGAAAGATTGGTAGTCGATTGAAGCCAACTGCAAGTATTGGAAAGGGGATTTCTGACTGTATCTGACGCACACATTGGAGACCTTTTTCTAGAGCGTCTATTTTATAGTCAATTGATGCATGATAGTTAGCTCTGTCTTTAGACTAGAGGTCTAAAAATGGCCCTTTTAGTGGGTAAAGGAGTACATACCTGGGCAGGAGTCGCCTCACATCAGTGTTTGCTGCCTGAAGATGCTTTTCCATGACTGTTCCTTCGTGCACACACCTGTATGCTGTCCCCACATTCTGTCTGCAGTTTGACATTTGGTACCGTGAAGATAGAAGACACTGCAGAGCAAGAAGACACATAGATAAGAACAATGCAGTTTATATTTGAGGATATTGTTTAAATCAATTCATCATTCATCTGTTGTGAACATTGCAGACTCTTGGAATTCATGTTTCTAATACAAGATGCCCTTGATTATTACACATAGCGTTGTAAAATTAGTCATTTAAATTAAATAAATATGTTAAAATAATATGTATATTTTAAAATAGTTAAGTTTAGTTAAATATAGTTTTGTTGGGTTAGTTTTTGTTCAATTCATATTTCTGTATCTGTGTTCTCTTGTATTTTCATTCTGTGAAATTTCCTCAGTGAGGGATCAATGAGGTTCATCTCCTCTCCTCTCCTCTCCTCTCCTTTCCTCTCATCTCATCATCATCTCATTTTAATATTTACATGAATCATGTTTTGTCATATGTAATTTAAAATATACTAAGGAATTAAGGACTCTAATAATCAAAATCAGAGCAGAAGGGAAGTTTCTGTTTCCAGCTGGTAAAATTTGTGTTTCCCAATTTCCCACACCACTAAAAGACAGCAAAAATGCATGAAAAAACAAAGATCAATCCCTGGCCACCAGCATCTCAAAGGGAACCAGTCACGTGACTTCTGGAAAAATTGCCAAAGTATGGCACTAGAAGTAGGAAAGACATAAGTTCATCTTCAGGGCCTGCACAAAGAACACTGGTAGGTTGAGTCTCGCAAGGCATATTTGTGCTCAAAAAGTGTATGCTGAAGTTATGGCCTTTAAAAGCAAGACATTAATTGATATTATTCAAAATTATGCATAGACTTCACAAATCTAGAAATTTGACTCCTCTCTCAATTTCTGTTTTGTCTCATCTTCCATTCCACCAAGCTCTCGACAGATATTTTATGGGAGACTGGATCTCTGGTCTGTTTAGACCTGTTGAACCATATACAGTACGGTGCAGAATATATATGAGATGAAAAGCCATCTCTCTTCAGCACTAGTAACAAGATAGCCTCTGCAACAATCCTGAAAATCTAGTTTTTACTGTTGTAATGTGGCTGAAGGAACGTAATACCTCTGGAGAAAATTTGACATATTACATCAGCTGGAGAGGAAACGTTGCTGAAAATTGAGCAGCCTTTGATCAACCTCATGACTTTATTAGTAATCACTGAGAGATGATCACCAGCTCCACTGCTCAACAGACACCCACACACTTCTACTGAAACCAAATTAAAATGTCACAATTCACACACCTCCAGAGCCCCATTGTGTGCGTAATTCTGTCTTTGTTCCCGCTAATCTGTCTAGTTATTGTCTGCATAAATCTGTAATACTAATGACAAAAGGGTGCGTGATCGGCTACACAGAACACACAGCTTATCCCTAGATGGATAATATGGGAAATTTTCTTGAGAAGTTTAACATATCCACTGCTATCTAACAAATGCTTTCCAGGTTTTGTCTCTTATTTGATTTATTATGGAATTCATAGAGATATATTCTTGCGTAATGATACTGGTGATAGAATGTGATCATTAGGCTGGGTTTGAGCCAAATACATATTAATGCTGTAATTAGTTGTTCATCTTTTCCCATGTAAATGCATTTAAAACATCATCCCTGACAACATATCAAGATGGATGGAATAAAACAACTACCAGCACTTCTAATAATTCTGATAACAATAGCAAATGCACACGAGAATCTATAAATCTATTTTAACATTTCACTGTTTTTGTTCTTTTTTGTTTTTTTAATTACAATTTCTTAATGGGCACAGTATTAAAAATCTTAGAAACTTGATGTACCAGTGAATAATGCATCATATGTTTGATTATACAGTAGTATAGGAATGATACAGTGTATAAACTGCATCTTATTGATTGGAATAAGGATGAAGCTACTGAGAAAAACACATTCAGGTTTTCAGGTAAAATGGGCAGGTAACATATCTATTAAAATAAAGATAGAAAATATAAATATAGGTGTAAGGCCAAATGATGAAACTGCCCTATGTCACAATGGTGAAGAATCCTTTTTCTGGATGTGGATCCACATCTGAATCATCTGAGATCGGTCGGTACACATTTCTATTCTACTGTAAGTAATTTCAAGCCAATCTGATCAGCAGTTTCTGAGTTATGCGTACAGGCAAACAAACACAGGACCAATCACGATACCCTTGGGGGCCAGGCTAAATATAGCTGTTTTCCACTACAGTGACAAATTGCACCTAGCCGTGTCCATCCTACATCCTGCTTCCTTCTCCAATAGACTTGCAACCAACCCAAGCCAAGCTAAATGGAGTTGAGCGATTAAATTTCTGGCCCTGCTGCGAAGCAGGGACAAAGTTTCTCACGCAGTGCCCTTTTTATACTTTATAACCCACAATTTTGGATATCTTTGGCGATACAATTCACAACAAAGTGGATGGAGTAATCCTTACAACACTGCAATGCAACAATTGAAAAAAAAAAACACGTCTTCTATGGTGCAACTAAGTATACATAAAAAGGAGCAGTGAAAAAACAGCCGTAGGTACAGTAGGTGTTGAGTAACTCCTGTCCTCATTTTGCAAAATGGCTTCAATTCAATCCATTCTTCCCCCAGTTGGTTCTGCCGCTTTGAGTTTATCACATGTGCATGCCAGAAAGAATTGCAGGAAGAGAGAGATAAAAAGACAATAAAGAATGAGAAAGAGAACGAGTATCATTTTAGTGACCACCCCTTCTGATTCTCTTCATTCATAACAACCTGCTGGGTGCTGCTGATAACAGGATTAATAATGCTGAAAAATCCTAATCTGGCGGTGTTAAATGGAATTCTCCTATTAAAATTGCCACCATGTCATGTTGTGTGTGATGGCAGCTTGCTCACGCGTGCTGAACAGCTTTTCACACAACTAATGAATAACAGCTTAAAGGATTGTGATGGTACCTGTCAAATAATATGGATACGCAGTCATCTCTAACATACTTTCCTAGAATAACCCCTTCCTGTGGGATTAATTGATATGTGACCTGGAATATTCTACATATGGTGCTCTGGATAAAGCCTCTGACACTTTCATCACTTGGAAAACTAGGAGTAATAATCTCATGTAAAATGAACCTCAGCTGTGTATATCTAAGGATACTGTGTCTTGGAGGAGGGGGGGGCATCAGTGCATTTTTGCTTTGGGCAAAAACAAGTCAGAGTGATAGAAAATCAAACTGCGTCTTGCAGCGGCCAGCAGAGGTCCAGCTGGGTTTATGGTCCCAACGGCATCCACATAATCAGACAGGCTTTCTCTGCACAAACAAAAACAACCCCAGGTCGCTGCTCGCCTTTTTCTTTACACAGACAAAGGCAGAAAGACTGAGAGGTGGAGGAGGAGGACACTGTATGATACAGTGGAGCTGAGGGATCTCAGAAAACAGAGGAAAAAAAAAGGAAAAACACAAAAGAGAGAAAGGGAGACAGAGCCACAGAGACAAAGAAAGAGAATCAGAGAGAGAAGCCAAGTTTCCATGGAACTTTTGAAGTATATGGGAACTTTGAAAGCAAAATGATTTCTTTTTTTTGCCGTAAAACATTTGACTTTAAATATTTTAATCATATACTATCTGTACACTGTATGTTGTATCCCAAGTGACTTGTATATTTAGTAACACAATAGGGTCATTCCATTAATATTTTATTACAATTGTACTTGAGACTGGTGAAGCAATGCTAAACATGTTTTTTAGGGAAAAAAGCACATATTTACTACACCCAACATAAATGCAGCCAGGTACGTAAAATTTTTTGCAATTGCCCAGTTTGTCGGTTTTATGGGGTATTTACTAACACTGATGCTAATGAGCACAGCTGCAAGTGTTGCTAATAAGGATCAGCTGCTGCACACTTTTAAGGTTGCCGCTATATATGTGTGGAAGCCAGCAGCATGACAAAACAACAAAACAGTCAGTAGCTTAAGGCTTCCTCAAATTATTAATGACTACACGAAGAATCCGACAAGATCACCACTGTGAATAGATTAAAGAAACGTTAGCATTAAACTTGCCATTTATGGTCAGCTGCTCACACTTAAATGTTACATTCTGCATTCCCTCTTTCAATTTGTTGTCATACACAAAATACACAATGCATGAACACGGGCCCACAGTCTTCAGCAGAGCTGCTTTTCTCTCATTTAGCAGGTGCAAAAACTCGGTGCAGCAAATCCTTGGTCCTATGTGTTTTGTGTGATATGGTATGAAAGAGCCTCTAATCTTGTATATTGTAATTCACATTCAGACACCTGCTTGGAAACTGAATGCTTAGACAGTGACCTGTGCAGGTGGTGTCTAGTAAGCAGCCTGTGGGTGATACATACTGTCCTGCAGCTCCCAGAGCCGTGGAGGAAGGTGGCTGAAGTATTCATGATTCAGCGCTGCCTGAGCTGACAGGCGGTTCTTTGGGAAGCACTGGAGGAATCTGGAGGCCAGCTCCTCAGCATGGTCCACATAGCCCAACCTGAAAGGGACACACAGTCAGGCACAGTGAGAAAACATGCATAGAGAAAGTAATATATGAACTATAACCTTCTCACAGTCCCACAGCGTCCCATTCATTCACTCTGAGACATCAACTCTCTTTTTCTGTGAGTCACAGAGATCCTGACAACAAAAACAGGCGTTTTAATTATGCTGAAGGCTTGCTGACTGTGGAGGAGAACACTGCTCAGACACGCATGCAACACACATACACACATACACACACATGGACCCTCACACCTTCCTCTTCTACTTTTGAGCTTGCACACAGTGGACCGGGTCACCGTGAAAAAAGCAGTGTGTTCATCAAAGCAGTAGCAGACACAGAGGCAAACTCCGTGTGTGCCTGTATACTTGAGTCTGCAAGTGAGTTGGAGTGCAAGCTCCTATTGGGAGTGAACTCCTGAACCAGCTGTACACCTAACAGTGCCGAGAGGGAGAAAAGATCGAAAATGAATGAATAGCAACAACTTCAGTGAGTAATTAGGCTTCCACTCCATTAAATAAACATGATGTTATTCAGCACAGCTCGCTGGCCTGGCACTGGCAGTACTTAAAGAGCTTCTAATGTTCTGCAGGCTTCTCATGGTTGGCTCCCTAGTCAAGCACTCTGACAGCCACTCCCATGGCTCTCAATAGGGATCTCAACTCTACTTATCTGCACAGAGACAGAGGGAGAATAAATCTCTGCACCAGTCAACACCACTCAGCAAAGAGGCAAAGAAAGAGGCAGAGATAAAGTTAATGAAGTCCATCAGGGCCTTTTCTCGCCTCTCTCATGTAGCTTGAATATTCTCTGCAACTCAGCTGTGAAGTTACGAAAAAGATAGTCAGTGTGTGAATCTGCACTGAAGAAAGAGGCCTCAGAATTTACAATACCATGCACATGGATGCTAAGGTCAATAAAGTCATCATTAAATATATACACCATTGTGCTTAGATATTCATTTTTTTCAAAGCTGATTGAAGGAACCCCAAATAATTCAGCAATCCATTTGTTTTCTTCACTGAGAGTTGAACAAATATTTTTGGAGGCCAACCGAACATTCAGTACAGCAGTGAAATGGCACTAAATTCTCATTATTTGAAAAAATAAATTTCTTTGAAATTGTAATCATAGTAATTATGATCATCTTATCTCTGTAACTGGTGCAAAATTCAGATCCATTACTTTTCCTTGTACCCTGACTACATGACATTGTCATATACTGTCTTACTCCCAAGCTTGATTGTGTGTATGTGTGTTTACAGGTGTGTACTGATTGTCCTCATGTGCACAGGTCTTGCTCTTCTACATTTTTCAGCAAAATGAACAGTGAACTGTGACACTTTTGAACATTTGAAATGCAAAGGAGATCATCATACAGTATAATGTGGCAAATTCCAATTTCAAAGGAGAAGGATAATATTGGCTCTAAATATTCGTATGCTAAGCAAACATCCCATGAGATGCCTGGTATCTATATTTCCTCTGTAAGGTTGGGTGTGCTTGGCTTGTTTTGTTTCAAACTTTTCGAAAAGTATGCAGGTGCAGGAATAAACAGGTACAGATCACCTGGATGTGAACATACTGGCCTTTGCAGCTGACGATGGAGGAGTACATTCCTTCATGCTAATGTGTCAGCTCAGTCAAACATGAGCACAAATTTACAGTGAGAGATGTTATCACTGACAACTATCGTGCACCTCTGCCTGAAAACCTATTCACAACAAAGCAACGCATTCCATCTTCAATGGTGCAAGTCTGGTTTCAAGTGGAGTCCATCAGGAAACCACAACAAGAAGCTGCTGAACACAACAGAATGTGATAGCACAGCTTCTCTTAGCCATATTGACCAAGCAACCAGGTGTTGTTTTGGAAATACGGTTTGAGTCTTTGACTAAACACACATCCTGCCTTCACTCTGACTGTTGATGAGGGTGTTGCATGAATTTTGAGGGCAGTCTGAACATATTGATTGACGCAATAGATATCAAGTTCGGAATGTGCTAGAGTTTGAATAGGCTCAAAGTTGGTCATTAGCCAATATTGGTGTCCTATTTAATAAAGTACATGGAATTAGCATGTATCTGTCACACAAATCCAATCAGCTGAGGTGGTTTGAATCAAATCGGGATGACTCCTGTGTGGATCTTTCAGGATGGGGTTCAGGCATATACAACTGGGAGGAAACCACCGAACAGATGAAGAATACAGTATACTCCCATCTGGCCTGGGAACATCATGATATCCCGCAGGAAGATCTGGAGGATGTAGCAAGAGAGAGAGGAACATCTGGGCAGCTTTGCTAGCATGCTGCCTCCAAGATCTGGACCCCGATAAGTAGTGAGAAACGCATGAGCGGATGGACAGATGGATATCAAAAGTGTTTAAAAATAGCACATTGCAATGACTTGGCTATAATGTTGTTTTTCCCAGCCCAGACTGTTGTAAATATTACCTCTTTTAATGTTGTTACACTGGATAGTTTTTATAACAAAGCAAAAAAAAAGTATTAAGAAATATTAAAATACACTTTCAGTGTTTTCCCAACAATTCATTAATATCAGCCTGGACAAACACTTAAATATAAATTAAAGTCAGGATGCCCAGTGAATCTAAATTTGAGTAACAGCGGTAAAATTCACACATTCATTTAAAAAAGTTGAGATTAAGACTGATCATTTAGTGATCAATTATTGAAAAATAATCCATCAAACTGCATCCTAAGTATCATATTTGACTTCACTTGATTTAAAATGGTAGCAAACCTAAAATAGTCTAATCATGGATGTAAGAGTATCAAAGAACATCAAAAAATCCACAGGCTCTGGCTGATTTACTGCATATCGTACATGTGTTCACAGCTGGAAGGGGAAAAGTTTTACAGATGAGGAGGCACAGAGAGCAGAAACATGGGAGAAAAGGTGGAGAGCAGCTCTCACGGCAGAGAGAAAATGTATATGTTCATATCAACTTCATCGCTCACTGGCAGACGATAAAAGGAGCCAGTGGGGAAGTGGCCATCGTTAACATTCCTCCTCACTTTCTTTCTTCACATTTTTATTTCCTTCTGGACTGGAGTGGGGCCAGGAGGCAGGGGAGGGGACAGATTGGGGGGAGTGGAGGGTAAAACCATCTAACCTTTATTCATCTTGATTACTCTGATTCCCACTGGTTTACAGAACTAGCTGCTTCGCACTTAATCATCTGTGGGAATTAAGATTTGGTAATGATGCTGCTATGGCAAAACCCTTTTCAACCTAACTTCCTGTTAGGTTGAAAAGTGGTGCAGAGTTTTCAACACATCTCATGGAAGACTCTGAGCGCTGTGACCATTGCGCTTCATCGAATTTTCTCCATAGGAATGAATGACTTTCGGTAGTTCAGCAGTCTTCAAGCATGTACTGATCTGTCTCAGTACCATTAACAGTATGTCTTTGGGACACCATAACAAGAAACATTGATTTTGAGTTTCCTTTATCACAAAACATTTGTATGCGTAAAAAATAAATATGGATTCAGGAGTTATATGTGTCTAAAGTAAATAAATAAAAAACACATTTGACAGCTCTGATTCTTGACAGGCTGTCATAATTAGGATCACCCAAGCTACATAATATTACTAATATAATCAACTTCTGAGTAACTACCAAAAAAAAACCCAATCTGACAGTCGGACAGCAGCTTTGACGCTGTATTTACCACATATTGATTGATTTATATTTAGATACAGTATGTTTTATGTTTTATTTTAAAAGTACACTTGGTGCTTTTGGTTATTTTTCACATCAAAATGTACAGTTGACTATATTTATAATAGACATGCATCCACTACAACACACTGATAGGTCCTGGACTGTCCTCTCTTTGATGGGTGATAATTTACCTACTGACACACCTGGAGTGTTGGACTTAGAGAGCAGCATGCAGTAGCTGGCCAATAAGAACTGAGAGGGCTTTTGTCTGTTTTCACTCAGTATGCACACAATTGCCACGGTACGGAAGAGAATAAGTGTATCGTGCTTAAAAATAAATAAAAACTTTTATGAATTGCTGAAAGTAAAGCTATTGTTAAAATAGCAAACATTTTGTAATCTAGGGTTTTGTGGTTTTACTGGAGGGAAGGAAAACCGAGTGAACAAGGTTGGTTCACTTATACTGAAGCTTACATCATTCCAAAATGAATATAGAACATTCCTAAGAGGCCCTTTCAGAGGACTAGAATTATCAGATGCACTCTGCGTTTGTTGAAATATGGTAGGTGATCTGGTGTAACCCTGGATTGAGGGCACAAAGAACATGAGCAGTTCTGATACATCACAAGAGGACCCCAGATAAGGCACCCTTGCACCCTTCTCTCTTTGTTGATGGCGATAAGACAGCTGGAGTTGCACATAAAATGATTGCCTAGTGCATCTTTAAATTTCTCAGGGGAAGGGTTACACCTCGCCCTCTGTGGCTGCCTCTCCAGATGTATGCCCCAGGCCAAACAGTGGCACACATCTGGAAGCCCCCAACTTTGCCATCGTGCCCTTTTCCTGCCATATGCATCTGGTGTCGTGCAGCAGATGGTAGTGAGCCAGAGGAAGAGTTGCAGAAAATGTGCAAGGCCTATATTAAAATGCAGGAGCGTGTTGAGCTGCCTGGGGAGAATTCCCCATGGGAGCTCACCGTTAAAGACAGCAAAGAGAATAAAAACACGTCCATCAGCCACAATGCCAATTTACTCAGCATATGCTCTCTCTCTCTCTCTCTCCCCTCACACACACACGGATAGAAAGGTACAAACATTTGTCTGGTTCAATAAGTCATTAAGTGCACTTACTTATTCCACGCTTGTCTGAGCTTCTTCGCGCTGTACACTGTGAAGCGATCTGTGGCAAGGAGAGAGAAAGCATTAAGTTAATCTGTCATCAGATTAACCCCTGACAACAAACACTTTCACCTTATAACACTGTAATTTTGAACGTCTGCGGTAACTTCATTCATGTCTGTTGTATCATCTGAGAGGGGCTGCAATTTCGGCTAGCCCTCAAATCAAACCCATTAAAAACAGGAATGTCTAAGGGCTATGAAGTCCAACAAAGTTGAATGTTGAAGTGTGTTTCTTCGCTATCAAATATCGCAGAATAACCCTACATAAAGAGGATTCATAGTGGCCAAAGTGCTATTCTTTTACTCATGAAAGCCTACAAAACACAATGTTACACAACATACTGTATATTCATGTTTTATTTTTTTCATGTTCAACTGTGTAAAATATTCAGCTGACTAGCAGCATGCATTGTAGCATAACATACATTTTTCAAACTCTTGCCTGACTGGCTACATGAATATTGAGTTTTAAGTGAAACTGCTTTTATTTGGCAGGTTCTGTATCTGAAAGAAGATAAATTGACAGTGTTTATAGGTTCCCCAGGTGGCTGCCCGGTTGCACGCATCTTTCACATCGGACGTGCACAGCTGCTGCGTGAGCAGAAATCATAAATAACACTTGGAGAAGATTGGTATTATATAGAATACATAAATAATACATAAAATGATATGTATCTGTTTTCTTTTATCCCAAGGGCATTGTGTTTGCTTGGAGAGGCGCACATTTATAGCGGTGCTATACAACTAAAAATATGTGCCGTAAATGATGCTGATTTAATAGCAAACAGTTTTGATGTAGCTTAAATAGCAACAGAAACTTATTTTGTTAAGCCTGATTTAACCTTGGGTGAGTTTATTGATTCTAAAGAGCGCCCTTCTTCTTTATGAAATGTAGCCTCAATTAGAGCCTCTCATATTAAAATTGTGAAAGAAAATCAGTGCACTGCTGCTGCTTAGTCCGACCACATTAAATTGTCTGATTTTTCAGTTTGGTGAGCAACACAATATTTCCACAGTTGTGAAAATAAATGCTGAGAGTGTGTCAGGCTGTGCACCACTCAGTCTCTCATCAGTCCTCTTCATCTTGGCCAAAAGCAACATGTGGACACACGGTGAGGCTGAGGCTGCCAACCACCAACCAAGCCAGACACCCAGCAGGCGAGGCCACCAACCACCAACCAGCCAGCAAGGATGGCAAACTCCTAACCTGCCAACCTAATCCTATCCAACAACCTACAAAAAAACAGCCTGCCAACTGAGGGTCTAGTCACACCCTTAACCAGTGCCAGATCTGGCCTTAACAGGCTGCGACCACGCCGGCTGCCAAAGAGGGAGACTGGCAGCCACAGGATGCGTCAGGAAGGCAAGAGAGGGAGAGAGGAGGTAAACAAACAAACAAACAAAAGACCTGCAGCTGAAATACTTTGTAATGTTTACTGATTTTAACACATTCATTTTCAGAATTGTATACATTGGAAGATTCTGTTCTTTCACCGCTATTAAATCTGTGAAGAATTTGTTTTTGATAATCTATAATAAGTTTTATTGTTTCGTTTTTTTGTCATTTCTGCCAGGGCGATCCAAATATGAGAACTTTAATGAGTGATTTTCAGTATTTTTAAATGGATATGTCTTCAAAATGATCAAACATTTGTCAAATCACGCTGACCGTGTATCATTTTAACTTATATGCATGTGTGCAGCGTTAAAACAATGAAGGACTGAGAGTGCAGAGAGAAAGTCAAAAGAAAGAAATGAGTGAATATAAGAACTTGTGGAAAATGTCCATGACCTCAAATGTGTAAAAAATGTCATTCTGTCTCAGCCACAGCTCTGAGGTCAAACCACACTATTATTCCTACAATGCAATGTGGTGTATGGTAAAAGTTCCACGAAGCAGTAATGAAAGTGTGTTGATTCATAAGCAGAGTGTGTTGGAAGTGACAGCAGTTCACGGTCGGGTCAGTTTAGCTGCTTTTCTGCTTAATACAATACTGCCATCTGCTGGTCGTAGCCTGCATTGGCCGTTCAGTTTTTCTTTGGCGTTCATGCACACACTTGGATTGCTCAGCTTCTCACAAAACTTAAACTCAGTCTTTAAAAAGCAAACATTGCATTCAAAACATCATCCTGTCCACCTTGAAATTTTGGGTAAGGCCTTCCAAAAAAAAAAAAAAAAAAGACCCTCCAGCGTTTCAACCCTCCAGCAAAATCAATGATTGCTGATTGAAAAGCAGTAGGTGTTTATCTGTGTGAGGAATCAGTAGTGTAAGGGCAGCACCCCATGTGAACACAAGTGTTTTTTCAATGGAGATTGTGCCAACCGCTGGGGATGGGGTGAAATGTTTTGTAAAAAGTGTGTTTTACAACTGCGGTTCACCATCATGAAGCCAAACACCAAACGTAACAATACAAATATGAATACAATTGATTGAAGTTTTGTTTTGTTTTGTTCTGACAAAGACTGCTATTGAACATTTTCCAATTTAATTTTCATGGCAAGGAATAAAAATGGAAGCATGTCTCAAGAGCTCATGACTGCAAATTAGATTATCACATTACATTATTTTCCATTGGCTCATGAAGACTCTAGTATTCACTCAACTTAACTATTTTGATTTCATTGTATTTATCAAGGGTCATCAAAATCATTCACAAATCATTATATTTGGGTTCTCATCTTTGAAACAAACCTTTGATAGTTCAATCTAAAGATTATTCCTTTTTGTCAACTGGCGTTTTGGCGTGTTTACTTCGGCTAATCAACAATAAATGAAGGTTAGGTGGGATTCATTGAATGTGTGAGTTTACGATAAAATTAAGAGCTGTACATGTAATTTGATCGTATGTTTTAACATGTGCTAAAATGTAAAAAACACAAATATTAATGAGGCCCAGTGACTCATGACAACTGGCTGTTTTCCTAAAACATTATGAGCTTGGATTTTAAAGACATAAAAATATATTCATCATTTTCACTTCTCAAGTTTTAGCTTGACTTGTTGAGATTACGCTCATTACAACTTTCTGACTTTTAAAAAATTAGTTTCATCATTCCTTAAGTCCTTAATGTCCACGTCTAAATATATTTTCAGACCCCATGACGTTGTCAGGTTTTTGCGTAATCCAGTCACTTTAATCCAAATACAGCTCTGTACCACAGTATTATCTAAACGCTACACGCAGAGAAATCTGATTGCTTGACAGAGCCTGCTAACGTTTTCTGGCCTGGTTAGCCAAAACATCTAAACATCTGTTCACATACAGTACATCCGCTATCACCTGCACTAAGATGCAGCTATTCATGTTCAGATTGAAGTGATCTGCTGTCAGTGCTATCCCAATGCTGTTTTCGTTCCAATTCTTGTGTCCTCGTGTTTATGGCTTGTCTTTCTCCTCTTT